>JAOUZG010015602.1:8145087-8184557 GCA_026289955.1 Argiope argentata | reverse complement strand
TATATATATATATATATATACGTAACTTTTGAAAAACAATTTAATGTTTATGTACAAAAACTAGGATTGTTTAAAAGAAAAATTATGGTATAGTTTTTCATTTCTCTTTGTAATATTACATTTGTAATATATCTTTGAGTGTAGTTAACTGTTATCTAAGGATTGTATTCAAAAGGTTTTACCTGTAATATATGAAATTTCCTTCGGATTTTGGGGATTTTTTCAACAATATTTGCACTAAAAATTCATAAATCTACGTCTAGGACATTCATCATCAACACACATAATTAATTAAATTCTGCATAACATGACTAGAATTAATTTAAATTTAATTAAGAAATCTTTGATTATTTTTTGAGATATGTTGTTATTTTTACAGAAGAATTATAAATGGATTCCTTCTTAAGAAAATGTACTCAAAGTTTTTGAATGCTTATTTATGTATATAGTTTTTTATAATTTGGCTCCTAATTGACTGAGAGACAAAATAAAGATTTGAGTGGTAACAGAAAAACCTTTTTTTTGAGCTGAAAAAATAAAATAAAAATGGGAACTTTCATTCAGAATTTGTAATTTTAACCTAGTCTGATACCTTAAAGAGAAAAAAGTATAACCTAGAAAATGCTCAAAAATATTTATAAAACTTTATTCTTTTTTCCATAGCTTAAATTTCTTTCTTTTCTTTTTAATCAGAATTTATAAGATTAAGACTAAACTTTATAAATATTTAAAAAATGACAAACAGAAATAAATAAATTATATACTAATGCCTAATCAAAGCATATTAATTTGATAGTATCACGACCTTCTCACTGAGCAAAAGTATGCTTTATCCAAAAATAGCACGAAGCAGTAAAACGAAGTTAGGCAAGGTTCTTTAATATTCGTTTGATCATCGTGGATTGAATTTTCCGGGCAAATTAGATTTGAAAACATAGTTTACCGAAGTCAGGTGCAGCTCTGACTAACAGGTCAATCTCGGATAAGCAATTTAAGCAATTCAATTAAGCATATTAAGCAAATCTCGATTAACTAATTAAGCTACTTAATTGGAAGATATCAGTTGGAATCAAATTTCTTAATTAAGAAGCTTGAAAATTTAACTTTGGTCGCTCGCTTCTTGAATAAATGTTTCTGGATAGGCATCTTAGAATTTTCCTTTGATTTTTTTTATTTTTATATAAAAAATTTCTTATTTTAAAGGAAATTAAATTCATTTAAATAGGAAAACATAAAATTTTTCTCGAAAATTAATGTAGATTAAGGCTAAGTAAAGCATGCTTATTATAGAGGAGAATTAAATAGGCTTATAAATGACAGCAAAAATTTATTTTCAATGAAATAAAATAACTTAAATCATAATATCAGTTTTACATATGGAAATTTTAGAAATGTATGATATATTTAAAAATTTTCTACTGCATGAATTATATAATTTTTATTATTTATTAATAATTGTCATTGCAATTTTTTTATTTTATTCATTTAATTTTTTCTATGTTTTTTGAAGATAAATTTCTTTCCAGAATGTTTTTAACATTCATTTGAGTAAAATTTCTTAAAAATCAATCAAATTAGAGATAAGAATAAGCAATTATTTTGATCCTGAAAGATTTTTTTTATTAATATTGATTTTAATTTGATGTTTGAAAAGATTATGAAGGTAATCTATTTTCAATCGAAATGGGTTCCACAAAGAAAATACTTTCATGCATAGATGAGACGAAGTTACCTATTCTTAAAAAGATATTAACTATTTCTTGAAATAATTTGTACACATTTTTTTGCTCTCACATTAACGAGATGTGAGATTTTTTCTTTTACATTTATAATTTTATTTTTACTTATTTTTGATAAATTTTTTCTAGGTATCTGTAAATTGTTTTTACAAAGTACTTAGTGACACTTTTACCATAGAGAGGAAAACATAAAAATATTTTTAAGAATTTCTATTATTTATTATCACAGATGTCAATTACTCATGCATTCGTATAATTGCTCATCTAATTTAGTGAAACTTCATTGCTGCAAGTATATTTCTAAGAGAATATTCAAAGAAATATCCAAATGGCCCTCAGTTTAATCACAATCACTAAGTCGCTACTCAGACTGCTCCTAAGGCATACGAAATAAATTGAATGCCTAGGCCACCACGACAAAAAAATGTGGTGGAGTTCTAAAGGCCATAACCCTTCCCAATGAACTATGTCCTGTTATCGATGGGACGTAACTAAACTCTACCCTTTTCTGTACCCTACAGAGTTTCGAGAACCAACCAGCGAACCAGAAGCTTTTCATCCTCATTTTTGCAGTCCCTACACGCCGTGGTTTGATTTAAATTTGATTTTCTTTAGTGGAGTTTAGGGGTGCAGAAATAATTTTTGATAAAGCTGTACTAAATATATTGTATGGATTAGTCACTACTCATCAATTTTTAAGGTATACGGTAAAACGCAGTAAGGTAGATTTATAATTCAACAATCGTTAATTAGATCAAATGCTAAAAATCAACCAATTTTAAGAAAGTAATATGATGAAAGCAAGAAAAAAACTTCCCCTCCAGAGGGAATTGCAGCATTGTTTATGAAGACTTCATATTGCTACGTTCCTGACATCAGTTGTTTCGTTTTTAGCATAGCGGGTTCGGATTGAATGGACTCTACTTGAGGACTGCACAAACAAATTTATTTACAGCTATTTACAGAATGACTCGATAAAGTAAAACTTCCTATAAAAACAATCCAGTAATCAACAGTCCCTTACAGCGTAAATACAAGCCTTACGCACCATAAAAACAGACTGCAAAACAGCTAGCACAGTGAACAGTAAATCACAGCGAGCTCAATAACACAACGTTAACAGCAAACGTAAACGCAGCTCACTAATAACCAGCGAGAAAAGCAATCCACTAGTCCAGCGAGACGCTTCTCTTCCGAGAGAAAACTGTCTAACTGCCGGGTTACAACAACAACATGGAAGGATTCACGGGGCGCCTAGCCCCGGCAGGGGCTTATCCCCGGTAAATTACTGTATAAATAGTGACCTAACAGTCAATAAGTTGCCGTGGAATGTTAGGAAGAAGCGACTATCAACTGCACACACATGGCTACCGAAGCTGGATCTAACTGCCGGGTTACGGCAACCCGTACCTTATATAGCTGGGCGAGCTCGAAACTCCGCCAATGATCCAGTGGTAACCAGGCTATTCTTTTTGCCAAAGCAACTCGGCTAGCGCCAAGCTTTTTCACAGCCGTCGCCAACACATTATCCTTCGGCGCCCGCTCGCTCGCCTGTAACGATATTATTTCGCGATTAACAATTGATCATATATTTATGAATAATATACATTAAAATATGATTATATTGATTTTTACTGTAGTAAATAGTGACTCTTTTCAGATTTCGATTTTGAAAGTCTGCTCATTTGTCATATCAAATTATATTCAAGAAGTGCTGGGATTTTCTTTTTGACTACGTTACTTGTACGTTTGTAAAATATAGACTACAAATAGTAATCAGGAAAAATCGGTATTTTCATTGTTTTGATGTATTTCAATCTCAATCATAATACATACAAATTGATAAGCGAATTTTGCAATGATCAGCCATTGAATTTATTTTACTGACATATCCCAAATATATCAATTAATATGT
This sequence comes from Argiope argentata, assembly GCA_026289955.1. Taxonomy (NCBI): domain Eukaryota; kingdom Metazoa; phylum Arthropoda; class Arachnida; order Araneae; family Araneidae; genus Argiope; species Argiope argentata. The sequence continues at coordinate 8,180,903 of JAOUZG010015602.1, read as the reverse complement.
GGTTGTTGTTGTTCTCGTGTTCCGCTTTACAACGGAAGGAGGGGTGCAGTAGTTTATGGGGTATAGCCTATGGGCAGAAGTCTGACTTCTAGCTCACACACATCAGAAAGCCCTTTTCACGAAGCGGACTTCATTCATGCATTTTCATTCATTCCTCTACAGATCGTAATTTATATCTGGAACAGAGAACGATTACTTTTGACCCAGTACCTGTCAAGTAGTAGAAATAATTGGGTTTCATGCACGAACCTGTGGCAAATTCTGATGATCTCTGCTTTTCTATTGGCGACAGCACTTTTATTCGTCAGCCAATAGCATCCAGGATATGTTATTTTTGAAAAACACGAGTCAAATGATGAAGAATATGAGTTTTTTTTATGCTGCATTTTCCCCCAGGATTATTTAAAAACTTGTAGATTCGTATGTTTTTCATGAATGAATTTCTCACTGAGGTCTTTGTGATTTCGGATAGATTCAAAAATCCCAGATATACTCTCCTAATTGAAATGTTTTAATGCTGATTGAATGAATTGCATTTTATTAACATTTTGCTTTAAGATGTCACATTGTTTTTTGGATTTTTTTTCTGTGTAGTCTAATGGAAAGATGAAATATTCTCTCCAGAATAAGAGAATTTTCTCTCATACATATCTTTCCGGGAGATGGCATCTCTAAATGAAGATGAAAGGCTTTCGGCAGGATGGTTAGATCTCGCCATCCTAGAAGATACACTAATATGTGAAGGTAGACTTTTCCCATCGATTATGGAATGTACTTCCTACAGGAAAGGTTATACCGTAACCAGTGATGCCCCTTAGGACTCAACCACAGTTCCCACCAATGTTGTTGTTGGGGCGGTTTGGTCATTCAGTTTCATGGTTTAAATCTGTGTACCTTCGTGGCAGGTTGGAGAGTCTGGTATGACTACTCTCATCCGTGATTCCCACTGAAGTCATATTTTAGTTCAGTCATATGGCATGACTTCAGAATCATGCCTTGTGACACCATCATGCATCAGATATAAAGTTGAGAGTGATTGCTTCTTGCCATCAGTGTGAGTGCCATCCGGGAGTCGGTTACCTCTTACCGATGACGGAATGTGCTTCGTTCCTTCTACCTATGACAGAAGCAAATGCTCTCAGTAGTCTGGCCAATCAGATTTAATATGTATGTCCCAATGGTGAATCTGAGGATCCAAGTTTGTGGTTACTCTTAAAAACAGAGTTAATCCCCCACAGATGGTGTAAAATTTCTTTATACGACAGATGATATTCCACTTATCCTTATTGTGAGTTTTTACATCATGGATAAAATTGTTGTTGTAATTACTTATGGCACTTGCCCTATTGGACAAGCCTCCCGCTGATACAGCAGCAGATTTAAGCGGAAAGGAGAGTCTCTTTTTTTTGAAGTAGTGCCAACTAGGGCCAAGAGTACGACTTAGCTACACACTCACCACATTCGCTTGCAGAACCCTTTTTTTTACAGGAAGACACAACCCCCTTTTACACACATCTCACAGCACACAGAAGAACAGCCATGCCCGAACCTGGACTCAAACCCGGGACTACCCGAACACGAGGAAGACGCGCTACCTCTGCACCAGATAGCCGGCATGGATTAAATTAAATATGATAAATCGAGAGGGATTAGTACTAGATCATGAGGTATAGAAAGCGATACATTGAAATACCGACTCAACCTTGGCACTATTTAATATTATGGGATTCATCCATTTTCAAAGAGGTGCTAGTTTAAAAAAATTAAATCACGATACAAATTTTATTTGATATTACAGATAAAAGATTGCTTTATTTATAATCTGTTTAGTATTTTTTGTTGCAATTTTCGATAATTTGGAAAAAGCAAAGAACATTTACGAATCTTTATTACTATTAGATAATTGATTTCATGGATATTACATTCTGAACGTTTCGGGAAGTTATTTTTGCTATTAGAAAATTCTTCTTGAGGAAATAACACCGTTGAAACAAAGTACACATAAGTCCATAAACAGCATTTTTTTTATTCCTTTACTTGTTGTTACACTCTAGGAATCGTCATTAATCACACAAACTAGTTTAAGTGACGTTGATGGAGCACAAGCTCAATATGTGATTGCCTTTATTGGAACAAAAATATATAACATTATTCAGGATCAGGAATCGATAGAGACTATGCAAAACCTTTTTAGCAAGGACCATATCAGATTAATTTTATCTATCTTGCTTGCTAACGTATCTCGGCAAGTTTTAAATTAGCTTTAAAATTCTGATGCACTCTTAACATTTTTTTCTAGAGCAAAAATAGCTACGATTCCTTCTTAAGAACGTAAAGAATCACTCATATGGGAATTCGTTTCCTTTTTTTTAGTGTTGCTTGTTAGGCCATTTTTTTTAAAGACTTAAGTGTGTTTTCTGTATCTAAATCCGAGAAACTAAATTACCAACGAAGAATTTTCGTTCGTGCTTTGAAGATCAAAGGATAAGGATAAAAGGAGATAAATGTTGTTGTTTTACTTTTAATTAAATACATTTGTTTTTTATTCAACTAGGACTGAGACTTCGATTCTTATCATGTTTTGTTTTGGTTAGGAGGTTTTAGTATCTACGAAATCTACGGGAAAAAAGATTATGGGCCACTGCAAATTATTTTTTGAAGACTTTTTTTACCTGCTTTCACCAGTATCACAATACTATATATGGTTCTTTGAAACAAGATGAAAGTTTTAAACTTTTATCTGATTTTACTATCACTGCTTTATCATTACGTAAGCTTTTTCATAACAGATCAGTTTTTAAAAGGCTAACTTAGAACTATGACGCCATAGCTGTTATTTCATCTCAAAATCGGTCAAGCTCCAAAACTCCGCATGCCTGAGAGGAAAATTGATTTTATATATATTATAGAGGGATAGAGACCGATAGAGAAATCTCGTGATTATTTGAAACTGGTTAAAATTGGTTAATAACTTTAATATAAACAATGACTTAAAAATAATATTGTTCTCACATGATAATTTTAAATATAAGATAGATTGTAGATTTCATTTTGTATTTTATTTAGTTTTTGTTCTTAAGTATTTTACACTAATCGGTATTATTTTCTGTCATGGGATCAATTATCGTGATTGAGAGGTTTTAGAATAACTACTTTTAATGACGAATTGTTGCCTCAGTAATATTGACCATGATTAATGTTATTTAACAGCAATTATATTAACTGGACTGAAACATACTCTGTAAAAAAGATTAAAAAATTGATAAGTCGAATTATTTTAAAAATCAGATTTATTTTCTTGTTCACTAAATATCTTATAGTGATTTGTGTATGAGATCGGTAAACAAAACCGAGTGCAAGGCTATCGGTATATAAATATTCATTATAGGACAGATTAAATAATGATATAAAAGGCATTTTCCTTTTTTTAGTTTTTAACAACCAAAAAATTACTCTGAGAAACAATGGAAACTGTTCGAGTTTCATCACTTCAAAGAAAAGTCATTATTGCACATAAATCATATATGCATTAATATCTTATAGAAAATTATAATTTATATAGAAAAATGCAATTAAAGCATATCATTAAAAGTGACTTTTTGAATTTGAAGTTAGCGCCAAAATTATTTTTGTTTAAAAATATATATAAGGATGTATTGAATATAAACACGAAAATTCACTTTAAGTTTTAAAGCACAAGAAGTATGTCTAAAAATTAAAAACTTTCTGTGTACTGATTACCTTTCTTCCAGGTACCTTTGCGCCAATTTTGTAAGCTGCATACCCAACAGTCTGCACTCTACTACAATTCACCGATTGTAGACTGAGTTTTGTTTTAAGTACAGATTATAAATATTTAATATATTAATTCAATTGGTCGAATTGAAGTTAAAATACGATATGTCTGCTGTAAGAAGAAATCAAGCTTTATTACCATCCTGTTATAACAAATTCTATAATTGAAGCAACATCTATAAGCATTAATTAAATAATTTTATAGATTTAGTAGTTTAGTATCTATAGTACAAAATATTATTGCTGTTGTTACTTATGGTACTTGCCATGGACAAGCACCGCTGATAAATCAGCAGATTTTAAGCCAGATATATACACCTCTTGTTTTACAAGTAACGCCATCTAGGGCCAAGAGTACGACTCAGCTACACACACGCCACAACCCTTTTTAGGGGCGGACTTCATTCATGCATATTCATTCACTCATCTCAGATCGTAATTTAGACCAGTAACGGAGAACGATCACCTCTGATCCCGTACCCCTTTTGATACTCTCGACAAGGAAAACTTTGCGACCACAAACAGATTTACCGAGCACGAAATATTGTACAATATACACTGAAGTGACAAAAGTCATGGAATAGCAATATGCAAATATACAGATGGCAGTAGTATCGCAGCGAAAAAGTATAAATGCAAATTCGTTTTCCAGAGCTTTCATTTGTGTTCAAGTTATTTATGTGAACAGGTTTTTCGTGATTTATGGCGGCACGACGAGAATTAACAGACTTTGAACGTGGAATGTTAGTCGGAGCTAGACGCATGGGTCATTCCATTGCGGATATCGTTAGTGAATTCAACATTCCGAGATCCACAGTATCAAGAGTGTGCCGAGAATATGAAATTTCATTCATCCCATCCCATCATGGACAGCGCAGTGGGCGACCACCTGCACTTAACGACCGAGACCGCCGACGTCTGTGTAGAATGGTCAATGTTAATAGACATGCAACACTTCGTCAAATAACTGCAGGAATCAATGTGGGACGTACGAGGGACGTGTCCGATAGGAATGTGCGGCGAAATTGGTCTTCCCTGGGCTATGACAGCAGAAGACCGACTCGAGTGCCTTTACTGACAGCACGACATCGCCTTCAGCGACTCTCTTGGGCTAGTGAGCATATCGAATGGTCCCTAGACCAGTGGAAAACCGTGGCTTGGTCAGATAAGTCACGATTTCAGTTGTTACGAGCTGATGGTAGAGTTCGAGTGTGGCGCAGACCCCACGAAGCCATGGACCCAAACTGTCATCAGTGCATTGTTCAAGCTGGTGGTGGTTGCATAATGCTGTGGGCGGTTTTTACATGGCATGGACTCCGTCCTCTGGTGCAACTGAACCGATCATTGACTGGAAATGGTTATGTTCAGCTGCTTGAAGATCACTTGCAGCCATTCATGGACTTCACGTACCCACACAACGATGGGATTTTTATGGATGACAATGCGCCATGTCACCGGGCCAGAACTGTTCGCGATTGGTTTGAAGAATATTCTGGACAATTCCAGTGCATGATCTTGCCACCTAGATCGCCCGATATGAATCCCATCGAGCATTTATGGGACATCATCGAAAGGTCCGTTCGTGCCCAAACTCCTGCACCATCCACACTTTCTCAATTATAGACGTCTATACAGACAGCATGACTCAATATTCCTGCAGAGGACTTCCAAAGACTTGTGGACTCCATGACACGTCGAGTTGTTGCACTTCGCCGGGCAAAGGAGGACCGACACGATGTTAACAGTCATCCCATGACTTTTGTCATTTCAGTGTATTATACAATACTAAAGTATGAAAATATTTCTAGAAGGAAAATACTACTTGTAAATTTTGTAGGCGCTATTATCGAAGAACAGCCGTGAGTTCCAACTTTACAAATTCTTTTGTCTGTAGTATCTGCTTGCATATATCAAAGTAGAACTTAAAACAAAGAAAATGTATTCATTTATTAAATGAATTAATTCATGAGAGAAGAATTATTTCCAGTTAATTTTCAGAGTAACAAGACATAGAAATTTGTTTCAGAGTGAAAAGATTTATTAATTTGTATCTTCTTTGAAAAATACATAAATATACGGAGATGTACGGATTAACTTCAAGTCTGTCTTTCTAAAATCTCGGGAAACATCGCATAGAGTAGCCGGTTTATTCTTTTCAAAATTTACTCTCTTATCGTCAAAGTCGAAGTAGAAATTTGAATGCTCTTGAAATGGGTAGTTTTGCCATTGTCAAAGAAATATGGTCGCTCTCTTTGGACACTTAATGTTAAGTGCGCGGCCATAGTTCTTTTATCTCGGCATTCCAGACCTAAAATAACACCCAGAAAGAATAGAAGTGGCCATGTTGCTATTCCCTTTAGATCTATGTGGTAATAAAATCGTCTAGTGACCAAATAGCTTAATGGTGTGATTTTGTTGCTTGTGTTTTATTACGGAAAACGTACAATTAAAAAACGGATGCAAAAAAAAAAAAATTAGATGGAAAAAATCTCTACCCAATCAAAAAATGCTTTTGATTAACAAACCTTTATTATTTTCTTTTTTATTAAAATGTCCAAAAATACTTTTCAATTACGAATCTGAAAATCGAAAGAAAATTCATGAAAATGGGGATGCCGATGCAGTTAAAAAAATTAATTGGAATTCCAATCGCATTCATGATTTATTTTGAAATAAAAGCACATTATACTAAAAGATAGAGAATTCTTAAATTAAAGATCAATATCAGTATGGTATAGTGTTCATTTTCCATAAAAATGTTTCCAAAAATAAAAAAATGTTTATTTAAAATTGCAAATAAACAAAATAGTTTTAAAATATCAAGTGTAAATTCTAAAAGTTGTGAAGTCATTATGAAAGCACTATGCATAATTTCCTTGTAGCTATTCCTTAAGAAGGGATTGAGAAAGTAATTTCAATATTTCTTCCTAATAAGAAGTAAACAGATCGAGAATAGTAGAAAACAAAATTACTAAAATCCAACAAAATTATATCAACAACATAAAAATTTTTAGAATCTCACAATCATTTCCAGCAACAATTGTATACTCAATAAAAGATTAAAATAAAATCTGCTATGCATATTTCAATGTATCATGTCAGAACATCGTTTCTTGAACGGCCAAGCATCACGTGCTCATGAAAGTTAAATTCTATTTTTATTCACTTAAAGCGTTTCATTGAATGAGTCACTTTAGTATTGCCAACGATCCAAAACACTTTGTCTCGCATTTATTGTTCGAAAAAAAATATCACATTTCCTATTAATTTCATTTCATATAATCGCGTGCTCAAAATGACAATTTTTCTAGGTTTTATTTGGTGCAGTCATTAACTTATTTTTTTTTATTCAGAGCTTTTGTAAATCCAAAGGCAACGCGTAATTAAAAGCTGATTTTTTGAGATGCTCGTGCAGATAATAAATTTATTTTATGCCTACGAAATTTTGTTGATGTCAGAAAACCTCATTCCCGAAACAACATCATGTTCTGACATGATATTAATTATACTTTCAATTGATAAAATGGAGCTTTAGTAGTTCGTACTCACATAAGTGTTTCACTTGCATAACAGTTGGTAATACCAGAATTCAAATTATTGTGCTCATTACAGGATACTTTTTAACCATATTTCTTACAGGTTCTTCAATTAAAGAAATGTTTATTAAGTTAAATTACTTTTTAATATTTTTTTATTTAAAATATATTTATGATGTCTATGTCCATCAAGAAGTTAAAGTAAGCGTTAGCAAAGAAACAAACTCACACAAAAATATTTATCCAATATTTATTTCGCAACATGTATATAGATGAAGTAATAAGCAATTTACATAGCCATGACATTAAGAATATTCAAATATTTTTCATTCAAGCCTGATATTGTTTCTGCCTTTTATTTTTTATTGAATTACTTAAAGATTAAATTATCTATCTTTAAGTTATCTTACTTTATCTAAGAGAAGAATGAAAGAACGATTATCAATGAGCATGAAAAAAAAATTTGAAATATTTTCATGTTTCAAGCTTTTGCACAAAAAAGAAAATTAAGATGGCATTAACAATGATATGAATAAAAACAATTTTTCAAACATATTTTTACTAATTCTCTTAAAAGAAAGTATATTTTATTTCCATTATTTTTATTTCCCATATTTTCAATTTATTATTTAATTTTTACAAATATGAAATCTAGAAATAAATTTACATTTTTACTCCCGGATAGAACAATACTCATGTAATCAATAATTAATCAAGTTTAGGAGTGTTATTAAATCAATAAACTAAATGATAGTTGAGTTCAGAAAAATTTTACACGGCATATTAAAATTGTAAAAACATGAGAGGAAAGCTGTTTGAGCATTAAAGCGTGTAAACAAAAAGATTATAAAAGAGATGACCAAATTCCATTTTAAGGGATTAAAAAAAAGAATTTATCATATAATTTTGCCTATGCATTGTTTATTGGGATTCTTAGACAAAATCTTTCTTGGCAAGTGAAGAGTAGCGGACATTCCTGTATTCATTATAATACTCTGGAATGTTCGTTCAGTTAGAAAAGGTCACTTCCGAGATGGTTATTCGACGTTGCATTGTTGTAGCAACAAATTTGCAGCCAAATGCATTTATTGGTAGTCTGTTGGAATGCCATTCCTTTGCCGTATGACCTTCTGCAAAAATGATTAATTTTCTGGTGATGCAACTTGGACGTTACGCAATAACTAATGAGATCAGAAATGGATACTGCAACGGGCATAGAATTGCCTGAAAATGTGCTGATGGACGTATTTTCATACAGTTATTATTAAAAATAAAAAGAGAAAAACAGATTCATTTTTTTCTAAATCGTAAGATTAATTTAAGAATCAAAAATTTAAACTAGAATTCAAATTGGATCGACAAATTTGTCACCGTTTTGAAAAAAAACAACAAGTAATATAGAAAAAAATTAAGTCAATTTCTGCCTAGGACAACAAACTTCAATATTTTAGTTTGGTTTTATTAAATAATTACAATTTATATAAATAATTTATCAAAAAACTATTGATTTTTTACAAAAATTGAACTCTTTTTCTTCACCTTCACGTGAATTCCATGCATTTTATCGATTGAGCTACTGGCTGTTCATTTCCATTTTCATTACAAACTACTAAAACTCTATTTAAAGTATTAAAAATTAATTTGCCGCCTTTCTGTCACAGAGGTAGCGCGTCTTCCTTGTGTTATGGGGGACAAGCTCCGGTTTAGGCATGGTTGTTCTTCTGTGTGCTATCTGTGAAATGAGTGATTGTGCCTACTGTAAAAAGGGGCTGTGCAATCAAATATGGTGAGTGTGTAGCTAAGTCGTACTCTTGGCCCTAGTTGGCGCTACTTCAAGAAAGAAAAACAAAAGACGCTTCTTTAGGCTTAAATCTGCTGCTGTATCAGCACGAGGCGTACATACGCAAGTGCCATAAGTAGCAACAACAACAGCAGAAAATAATTAAATTTAATTAATGAATTAAAATTTGCAAAGATTAAATTAACATCAAGTGTCACCCATAATATTTTTTTTAAAAAAAGAGTATTTGAACTTGAAAGGGGGAATAAAAAGTATTTTATTAACCATTGAAAACTTGAACAAAATATATATAGAAAGGGAACTAATAGTAAGAATTGAAAAAATAATTATTTTTATCAGAAATATAAACAAAAAAGTACTTGAAAAGAATTAGTTAATGGAAATATGAAATTCAAGCTGAATTTTAGATAGCTTTTTTCCGTGCGCGTTTTGCCACTGTTTTATTTCTTAACCCATTCGCTGCCAACCACGAATATACTCTTGGTTGGCAGGGTGTTACCTATTACCAGCACGAATATACTCGTGATACTTTCAATATATTATAACGTACAACTTGTCAAAATTTTTATGACCAGAAATATAAATATACAAGCGTAAAAACTTGAAAAAAGCTACTAATAAATTGTTTTTTCCAAAAATTCTACTTTATTTAACCCACTCGCTGCCAAGCCTAAATTGTATGAGGTTATTCCCATTTCCAGCCACGAGTATACTCGCGTTTGATTTTTTATACATGTAAATGATTATTTATGACAAAATAAGTGTATTTATTTTGAAAAAATAAAGCCTAGATAAACAATAACTCTCAAAACAGAAATGGCAATGGGAATTATCTCATACAATTTAGGCTTGGCAAGCGATTGGGTTAATAATTGTTTTCAGAATTTCATAGTTCTGAGAATTTGTTTCAATGTTTATGCTTTGGGTTAGAGAATATTTTTGACTTTTCAATACCTTTTTGAAAGTTTTCCAAAAAATATTATCATTTTGTTCTATTAAGCCTTTAATATAATGCATAATTTATTATTACAAATATCATATCTTCAAATTATTTCTTTCCAATTCTATATTAATCACTTAACTTTTTTTTCTCTTTACCATCTAATAATAAGACATCTTCTATTTTGATTCAAAGGGAAATCCACTGAATACATGACTTACCTATGTATTCAGAGCAATTTCAATATTGAATTATAATTGTTGCAAAGGTTTTTTTTTGTTTATTTTTTGATTAGAACTATAAAAATGATAAATCGATGAACGTATGGTACTCTGAAAAAAAATTTAAGTGGTTAAATCGAATATTTCAAATTAAATCATTTTGAAATAAAAATCAATTTATTAAATGATTATTTCTTAAAATTATAAATTAGTACATTTTCAATGACAACTCACAACTATACATAATATCAGAACTCGAACACTGAATATTTTTACTCTGGAAATGATTGAAAATTTGATTAAATCAGATAGAGTTCGAAAAGGAATAAATCAATGTATTAAAATTTCACTTTATTCTTGAAACGGGCAAAAGAGAGAGAACTTTAAAAAAGATATGTACATAGAAACTCTTTAATGATTCAAATAACATATTATATCAATGGCTTCTTACAAATTATGCACAACTTTAAGATTATTATAATTTTGAAAATTATGCATTGTTTGGTATTTTTTTAAACATCTTTTATTTACGCAGGAACATTTTTTATTCAAATGAAACCGAATTTCGCTCAAAGAAGAAAAGCTGCATGATTGAAAAAAAAATCTATTTTTCAAAAATATAAAGAAAATGATCACGATGGTATCTACAGACAATTATATTAATTTTTCGAAAAAAAAAAGTAGAATGATTTCAATCCATTATCGTTTGTACTGGTACAATTTGCGAAATACATAACCGGCATGCACAGAAGAAAAATTTTGGAAATTTTTAAAAAACTAATTCAGATTATTTTATTTACTTGAATTATGTTGGATATGTTTTGCTAAGGAGCTATCATGATAATAAAAGAAAATCTTGTAAAAAAAACTCATAAAAAATTGTTTGCAGAAAATTAGAAGATTAATTTTTTTTTTGTAAACTTAATTTCAGAGTTGGGGAGAGATGTTTTGGCAAATTATGTCTCCTTCACACATTTATATTTCTTGGTTTTTAGAAGTAAAAATTTTTTTTTCTATTTTTGCCCTATTAATGGCTTATTTTTAGCTTAAATCGTCAAAAAATATCACGTTAACGTAAAAAATATTTTTTTATGACAACAGATTTCTTTTCCCCTTATTTCTTTAGGAATACCTTAATGGAAATTAATGTATTTGTGCAATGGTTGGCAAAGGAATTTGAAAATTGAATCCTGTAAATGGAATTTTACGATACAGTACTTGTGAAAATTAAGTATTCAATTTCTAAGAGGATAAATTAATTGAATTATGATTTAAAGCCTTTTAATAAAGAATCTTTCAACAAACGAGTTTCAACGAAGATAAAACCATCTTTAAAGTAGAAAATGAGGTGATAATTTCTTCTTTATGATGTCAAGTGAAAGTAATAAATTTTCTAAAAGAGCCTCCCACCAATGTTATTAAATCCTAAATAAGTAACTTTGTAGCAATTTTCCAAACTTGTCGAAGTGGAATAAAGTTATTTAATAAATGCGTTCTACATGCACTATAATTTTTCGATATCCAAGTTTTTAATTGAATAATTATGAATAACCGAAAAGGCTAAGCGTCGAATTAAATGCAGAAGAAAAACATTCAAAGAAGATATTTGAAACGTTTATATATTGTTTATATTTGACTATTGTCATACGGCAATCTTTATTAGTAATAAACTATATGTGTGTTTTGGCTATCTACAAAGCGTACCGCTTGAATTAGGGCTACCAAATTTGACATATAAAAAAGTGCATTATAGGTAATTATTTTTGAAATTTTAATTAATTAATAATTAGGAGAATTTTTGTTGGTTTTTGTAATAACATCTGAAAATACTTTTCAATATATAAATATATTTAATGTATAAAAATGTCATGACCTTTTAGAGGAGAACCTTCCCGACAGATGGTGTGGAAGAGATGGACCAATCCCATGGTCTCCGAGATCACCAGATATAGCACCACTGGACTTCTTTATATGGAGTTAAGAATCGTTACTGAGATTCAAAATGTTACCCCACAAGTGCTGGTGAGCACTTGGAGGGAAATTGACTTTCGTCTAAATATGTTAGGAGCCACGAAGGGCAGCCATGTGAAAATTCATTAATCTTTTTAATATCATTAATAAAATTCTTTGAGTTGTAATTTACGAATACATAATCGCCTTCAGCTGAATGCCTACAAAGTGAAAATTGTGCAAGCTTTACATTTTAATATCATTAATGAAATTCTTTGAATTGTAATTTACGAATATGTAATCGGTTTTTGTGTAATAATTTTTATTCGAAAATTATGAGGTATGGAAAACCTGACAATAATTAATGAGCACCCTTTATTTTAAAATGGCAAATTTCTCTTGAACTTTGGCAACTATTTAAAAATATTTTTTTTTGTCTAATTTTGAACAAAACATTACACTAATTCTCTGAAATTCAAATATTTTTCGTTGTTTCACGAACTCTTTCATTACGGGATTTTCTTTCATTGTTGAAAGTTTTAAGATGGATTCTGTTTAATATTTAAGTAAATGAAGAATTAAATGAAACTATATTACTGAACAATTTAGATGACAAGATGAACCGCACAAATATGTTTTCAATTTTGATGTGATGTAATGGAACTGGCCTTTCTACTGAAGGTTCATCAACAGAATAGAGAGAATGTGTGAAAGACGGTTCAAATAATACAGATTTAATATCTGATAATTTGAGGAAATTATGTATATGATATCTAAAAGATTTAATTTCATTTAAACGAAATAAAAACCCCTGGTTCATAGTTGGTCACTAAAACTGATTTAAAAATAATAAGTACGATTTTGTGCTCCAGTCATTAACAATAAATACAATGTTTAGATGAATTGATTTATCAGTGCACCTATAAAATTCAAACTACGACGCGTTTCAAAACGCTAATGTTGTTTGATTTCAGAACTTTTCGTTTAGAGTCTAACTTCACATAGCAAACATGCTAGCTTATAATTTATGAATACTAATAATAATAATTTCTTATGAAAATGGACGCTCTCCGTTACTACCGAATAAAAAGCCAGCATTACTCAAGAATATTTCGAAATATTGTAAGAGGATGTGCACATATTATTTGGTGTTATTTATAATCTCCTTAGCAACTAACATTAACAAATGAAAAAAAGACAAAAAGATTCCCATTATAGTAAAGGATCCTGAAATTAATGATCTTAGGAATACCTGAAAAGTAATGACATCAGATTTAAAATTAGATTTTTTCTTGTTATTATAAAGAAAATGAAAATGTACTTGAAATTCGAGCTAAAAAGTTAAATTAGATAAATGATACCATTGATTTTTGTCGGTCCCATATAAATATTTTATTCCTACTATGTAGGAGATGTTATTTTTTTCCAAGGTCCTATTGGGCTCTAAATATAAATCAGTCAAAATCAAGAAAATTTTATATGAAACAAAATGATACAACATTAATATACTTTTCGCCGTAATTATCGTTCCGATTCATACATGCGCCATAGTGTGGTACCAATTTTCTAATGCCTTCATCATAGAATCAGCTGTCTGTGTTTTCAGCCAATTATATTCACTGGTATGAAGCTCGTTGCTTGTGGCGAAATATTTATTCCTCACAGCCATCGTTTCATGTGGGCAAAGGGAGGAAACTCTGTGAGAGCCATGTCAGGACTGTATGGTGGGTGATCAAATACTTCCCATCCAAAACGCTCCAGGAGGATCGTTGTTTCAACTGCAGCGTGCGGCCTTGAATGTCACGAAGAAAGATAGTGCCTGGCGACTTTTACTCGCTGGTATAGAGAGATGACTGAAATTTCCTAAAGGAAATCACTCAACGCAGCATTTGTAAACCGGCGATATCCACAAATCGCCTGATCTACGCTCTGAGCATGAATATTGGTTTCCCTGACCGCCTACATCATGAAAAATACGGGTCCTGCATCAAAGTTTCTGCAATTTTCGCACTTTGCTGTCACTCATGAACGTTTTTCATTACACTGTATTCATTTATCTATGAGTTTCAATGCATTGCTTACTTCAGTGGGTACTTACGTATTATATCGTCTTCGCCAAAGTTCGCCAACGGTTTAGTACCTTCTTAGCAATGGATTTAAATTTGGCGATAAAGATCAACGGATTACCTGATTGTCAAATTGTCATAATTGTCAGTTTAGCAACTCATTGGCAACGACTTCAAATTTGGCGATAAAATTGGACGGTATAATACGTAAGTACCCTTCAGTGTGCAGAAGTCGAATGATTGAACAAAATTTACATTTGACGGGAGAGAATTTTTCGAAGCATGATTATGTGCTCCCTAGGTAACTCGGAAATGATAACCCTGAATCGACACGTTTCCCTAGCTTACTAGAGACACAGCGCAAGATGTCTGCTTACAAACCTAGCGGATTTCCCCCGAAGCTTTCCTTTAGAAACCCATCGGACCTTGAAAATAAACAGCGCTAGTATGTTTCAAGGTATTTTTCTAATAATTCAAATGGGCTAGTTAACACACGGCTATATAATATTTTTGTGAATTGAAAAAATAAGTAACGGTATTTACATATTATACCGTCTTCCTCAACGATCGCATATGGTTTAGTAACTTTTTGGTGATGGATTTAAATTTTGCAATAACGATCAGCGGATTACACTATTGCAAGATAGCAACTCATTGCTAATGACTTCAAATTTGGTGATATAGTTGGTCGGTATAATACATAAATATAAAAAAATACCCTGATGTGGGGCATTTTGAAAAGCTTGATGTTTTTTTTCCAATTATAAATTGTTATTATATTGCAAATTTTCAACCATCATTAGCTTTTATCATTTCAATGCAATTAATCCTAAATCATAATAGATCGAAATTTCCCGTTACATTTTTCGATACGATTCTCACTTGTTTGTGCGTTTTCTAAATCCCTTAAATGATAGTAGCTGAATTTTAGATTACTATTTATCAAATAAAATCTTTTCTTCAAATGGCTTTTCAGATATTTTTAAATCCCCAAAATGCTTGATAATTAAAAGGATATATTACATTTTCAACTTTGATTTATACTCTCCTTTTGAATATTAAAACTATTTCGATGGTATCTCGAATTCTTTGTCTCGTTTTCAAAACCTCTAAAACCAAATCGATGTTAATTTTAGAAATATATTTTTATTTATCCCTCCGGAAGACGATTGAGATTTAAATGTATTATGATTCACTGAAATGTCTTATTAAAAGATCTCTCCCATAAGTTAATAAAAAAATACCAAGAATAAAACGATTTTTATCTTCTTTTAGAACAGCAAGGGTGGAAATCTTCCTTCTCAGGAATTTAAATACGTCATCTTGTGTTTCATACAAAGAACAGGAAATTGAAAATGATTCCGCCTTTTCGCCATCTGACGAAATAAGAAAATTGTCCCCTTTTATTGGATTATGAGGAAGAAGGCGCTACTGAAAGGTTTTTCATCCAGACTTTTAATTTAAATCTGTATGCTGTTCGAAGCGAAATTGAAAGTTCGTGATGTAAATAAGAATTAAGGAATATAAATGTCAGTCGCTTTCTTATTTTGAGAGATTTACTTTCAGTCTGGCTTTTTAAATCCGAGTGAATCGATTCTTCTAATTCGTATTCACTGTAAAATTCTAATATTTTTGAAATGAAGAGTTTGGATTTTTTAAATTGCATTTCAGGATTAGTTTTTGAATTCATTAGCAATTACATCACTTCTTTAAAAAAATTCAATAGAAAACTTAATTACCCTTCAATAAAAGGCAAAAAGTTTTTCCATCTTTATGTATCAGTATAAGAAGCTTTTTTCAGCAGTGGAAAAAATACATAATTATTAATAACCATAATATTATCTATCGTTGGTAAAAAGGGCCATAACCAAAAATCTAAGTATTATATGAAATTTCAATCTTACACATGCATATTGCTACGTTTTTAGCGTAGCGGGTTCGGATTGAATGGACTTTATTTGAGGACAGTACAAACAAATTTATCTACAGCTATTTACTGGATGACTTGAGAAAGGAAAACTTCAGATAAAAACAATCCAGCAGTCAACAGTCACTTACAGCGTAAATACAAGACTTACGCGCAATAAACACAGATTGCAAAACAGCTATCGTGTAGCACAGTAAACAGCAAGTCACAGCGAGCTCAATAACGTTAATACAACGTTAACAGCAAACGTAAACACAGCTCACTAATAACAAGCGAGAAAAGTAATCCGCTAGTCAAGCAAGACACTTCTCTCCCGAGAGGAAACTCACTGCCGAAACTGCGGCAACTCCTCCCTATTATAGCCAAGCGAGGCAGCGCCCTAAACACGCGGAGCTTCAAGAAATATCCAGGGGCTAACAGACTATTCCTTTCGCCAAACCAACCTGGCCGGGGTGAAACTCCTCGTCAAACGTCGCCAATCGCTTTCTCCTTTCGCGCCTTTTCGCAGCCTTTGTCCACTTGTAACAATATTCATTTAAATGCTTTCATTTTCTGTTCCGATGATTAATGTTTAAATTACAAATGATTTCTTTAAAACGCGAAAATTCAAAGAAAGAGAATCGCTGATTAATATTTAACTTTTTGGACTTCAGAAATTCACATGTATTTCTGAAGATAGAAATGTCTTCTTTTTAATCTATTGACAAATCGTTTGAAGATAAGACATATAATTAATTTTAGCTTCCAGTTTTGTTAATTTTTTTTGTCCTCTCTCAGAGCAATAGAATGTCATTTTGAGGAAGGATAATTACAGTGCTGGAAATAATTTTGTCTATAGTTGAGAGTTAACATAAATTAAATATTTGTTGGGTGATAAGCGGAGAGCGCTAGGCCCGAACTCCCAATCTTATGGTTAGTAGCCGATTAACATATCCGTTGGGCGAAAAGTGAACTTCAGTCCGAGAGATGTTATCTGGCTTATATAGCATTCACCATATATTCAAAGAGAATGGAACTTTAATTTATTGAATTATATGAAAGTTATATTATGCTCCTAAACAGAATTAAAATGCGAGACTGTAGAAAATAAGCTGTTTTAATAGGATTAAACGAAAGTACAATGCGAAGTTGAAAAACTAGTTAACGATTAACAAAACTTTATTCATCTAGAAACTCATGTAATAAAGTACAATTGAAGCATGCACATCACAGCCCTTTCAGAAAGAAATTAAGAACACATGAGCAGCAACATGGACTTAACTAGGTAACAACACAGTACCATATCGCTCAGAAAATTGGCCCCAAAGTCACAATCAAAATTCATATGACTCATTCATTCATTCGACTTTACTCACTCCAGCCTCTCGCTTATGAAAATTTGCGAACAGAGCAGTGAAAAATTTAGAATTATTAGTTAACAGGAAAATTAGAAAAATTATTAATTAACACGGATATTGCTTCAGTTCTTGTAAACTCGAGAACCTTCTTCTTAGTTCAAAATTTAATCCCAAAGTGATTTTTGCACAAAAAAAGTTTTTGGAGTCATTGAGACAATTCCTCAAAGTCTCTACTGATTTTTAATTTAGAAATTTGTGTAAAAATTTGAAAATCCTTTCTTAGTAAACACCTATTATTTCAAAAGTAAATTTTCGCCAAATTTGGTAACGTTTCTGAGTTTAACAATCTGCCTTGTGAAATATTTTTCATATCAATTTTTGTGTTGTTGGTGTTACTTATGGCACTTGTCTGGACAAGAGCACTGACGTGCCGTCAGCGATTCTAAACCGAATGAGATTCTCTTGTTTTCGAAGTAGTGTTTACTGGGGCCAGGAGTACGACTTAGATCCACACACTCACCACATTTGCTTGCACAGCCCCTTTTTACAGGGAGGGGGCACAGTCACATCTCACAGATAGCACTCAGAAGAACAACCATGTTCAAATCGGGAAAAAAGGCCGGCGATTTCTTTTTGTGTATGTCGCAATTATTTCGAAATTCCCCTACTTTAGATTTCTAGCTTAGAAACATTATCGTACTAACATAGTATTAGTACAAATATATACTTTTGCTTTTCTGTAATGATATACTTAGTGCTTCAAAAAGGGATCTACAGATATTTTTAAAGGATTCTGAATATATAGTTGATGAATGATGACAAAGGGCCATACTCAAACTAACTGATGGATTTAGAATTTATTTAATCAAGCTAAATTATAAAAATACCCGGAAAAATATATCTATGGAAACTTTTCGAAAAAAAAAAACTACTTAATAATTTCAGAAATAAAGGTGTTTGTAATAACCGGATTCTTTTGGTGAAAAATTTTAAAGATATTATCCTAAAATAGTTTATTATTTTACAACTAAATGCGGCTATTTCTTATTTCCTTTTAATTTTATGTGGTTAAAGGCTTATAAGGAATAAACTAGAAAGTGCCAAGAACTGTAAGTAAATTCTTTTATTAGGTTAATTTTAATCCTCATTTACACAGTATTGGATTTTTGCAATACATATTTATAAACCATAAAAATACATTAGCAATTAAGATAAAATAAATAGATAATATTTTCCCATATTATTTAAATTTAATGATTTATGAGAATAATAATTGTATCTAACAATACCGGAAAAAAATAAATGAAAATACTGCGTTGAAGAACTGTAAATATATTCCCTCTTTAAACACATTTTAGGACAGGGACACAAATGAAAAGATCAAGTCGAAAAATCATTTCAGAGATCATTATTTCCTTTTCTACCTTCGCTAAATCGTGGAAAAAGAGCAGAATATAAATTCTACAATCTCTTTTCTAACTTGTTAACTATTCTTTCGTCTGAAATTTAAAGCAGGAACAGAACTTGTGTTAGTTATGATAATTAGAATGGGAGATTATATTACGAGAAAACAACATATTTTATTATTTTTGTATTTTATGCCATAAAGATATAGTATGATTGCATTTTAAGTATTTAAAAGAATTCTGACTAAAAGTTCCATCAAATCTAAATCCAGAATAGTTAGTACTTGAATTATAAAGAGAAACAGAGGGAACTCACGTTATAAAATTATCTATGCACCTACTAATAATAAAGATGATGGCGTTTATTTGTGTCTTTTTTTGTTGACCATCTACAAATCATGTCATTCAATCAATCAATCGCTACATCATGTGGCCCTTACTTGTTTTGGGAAATAAGAATGTGCACCTCGGAGTGAGAGTTTTAGAATTTAAATTAATTAACAATTAAGTTAAATCTTTAATTTGTCACGATAATTCCTAGAAATATCATTGGATGAAAATGAATTTTACACCGTTCGAAAATATAAAAAAATAGTATTTTTACTGATACCAATTTAATAGTAGTAGAAATTTTGAACGAATACCAAGAATTCTTTAAAAAAATATATTGTCTAATTTTCAACAAAACATTTTTGCTATGAAATACATTCAGTATTGCATTTTCATAGCTCATTTCATGAACTATGAAAATGCAATACTGTCATTAAAAAGTAAGGATTTCATTAAAAGTTTCATTAAATTAAACCTTAAAACGCAAGAATTTCATTAAAAAATGGTGGAATGGAGAGAGCTTTTATTGTTTAAAAATTTCAAATATAATAATGTAAAAATTTTGAGCAATAGTTGATACAACTCTGTAAAAATATATCTTCAAAAAATTATAAAAAAAGGCCCCAAAGTCAGTTTACTTTTTGTTGTTGTTACTTATGGCACTTCCCATGGACAAGCCCCCCGTTGATACATATCAGCAAAATTTAAGCCGAAAGGAGCGGCTCTTATTTTTGAAGTAGCGCCAACTAGAGCCAATAGTACGACGTAGCTACACACTCATCATATCTGCTTGCACAGCCCTTTTTTACAGGGGGGCACAGTCACACATCTCCCAGAATAACAACCATGCCCGAATCGGAACTCGAACCCGAGACTCCCAGAACACGAGAAAGAGGCGTTACCTCTGTGCCAGAAAGCGGGTGGATACGTCTTTAAAGAGAATGATACTTTAGAACTTAAACCAGCATATCAAATTTTATTCATCGAGTGTTATGTTTTGTAGTGATTAGGATCCCTTAAAAATTTAAGAGACAGACAGACGAATTTTCTTTCAATGGATTTAACTCGCAATGTAATAGAATTCTACAAATGTGAGTGATCATATTTTAAATTTTAACCATTATAGTCAACCTATTATTGAATGAACGTGTTCATAGGAGGCGAAAAGAAAGACAGACATTTTAAAAGTAACCTTCAATCCATACCCTCAGAAGCTTACCTCCTTCCGTTATAAAACGGAACACGAGAAGAACAATTTAAAAGTGTGTTTATTTGTATTCGGTGAAGTGAATAAATGTCAAACTTTCACGCCCAAATAGTTACAATATTTTTACAATGTTTGCAATATTTTTTTTCTTCGTCTACCATTTATTAGAGGGATATATAAAGCTAAAAAGATTATTTCATGTAATGGAGCCTTTCAAATTTACTAAAAATATACTTACTAACTCGTATTTTACAAATTCAGGAATAATGCATGCTATAACAATTGTCAGGAGAGTGTCCGCAAAGAAGGTTTTTGTTATTATTGAAAGATAAAGAACAACTGCCTTCACACTTTACAGTAAAATTTATTTTTTTTGCAAAAATCGAAATGCAATTTTAGACAAACTCTTAAAGGATTTAAAAAAGAATGCATTTTTTGAGATGATAATTTGATATATTCGGTTATCTGTCATAATTATATTTATTTTAATATTTTTTCATGAATACCTAGATATTTATTTAGAATACATCTTTAAATCATTCATCGTTTAAAATACATCTCTAAATCATTCATCGTTTAAAATACATCTTTAAATCATTCATCGTTTAAAATACATCTTTAAATCATTCGTCGTTTAAAATAAATCTTTAAATCATTATTTTTATTCATCGTTGAACCAAAACTTTCATTGCTTTTATTTTTTAAAAAATAAATTGCCATGAAAATATACTTTTATGTTAAAATATCAGCCCTATCTTTCATTTGTTTCCTTGCACTAACGGACCTACGAAATTAATTTTAGTAGCTATCTCTCAATAAGTATAGTTACTTATTAAAGCAAAGCTTATCATTGAGTTTTTTGATTATAGCATCTTATTACAGTAACGAGTATTATAGTTTAATGTTCGTCCCCTACTCCACAAATTATCATCTAATTCAAGAAAAACTACTCCATCAAGTTGCTAAACAGAAAAGAGAAAGGTTGCTGGAATTCCAGTCCTTTCTCTCCGTAAATAAGTTTCCGATTATCTCTCATTTCTTCAGTCAATGCTTCCAGAAGAAAATTTGAGCCAGCCGCTTTTCTGGAGGAACGACACTAATTTGATAATAAGGAAATATTTAATGAAAAACTATCGAATTCTCTGGTCCGATGGTGATTCATGTTTCAAGAACTACCAAGAGCAATAAATAAGATCACGAAAGAGGATTATGTCTTTTATGGAAGAACCTTGGACGCCAGCGAGAATTCCTCAAATATTACTGAATGTAATTAGTTTTGTATGAAGAGCATAGTTTTCATCCATATTGCATTTATGTTAGAAGCATAGCCTAAGAGTCATCTTCCTGATAATCCATGTCTTCATTTACTATAAAGATCCTATTCTGTTGTCTCTTTGGGTAATAATTTTTTCAAAGTGAAAACCGTAAAACTAATACAAGTAGTATTAGCTGTAACCATGGTAACTAAGCGAACAAAATAAATAAAGGACTGGATATAATCGAGATTTGTGAATTGCTGTAACCATGGTTGAAGGGGGGCATATTTTATACACGTGATATTGGATACAAGGCATTTCCAGATAATTATCCGTTGTTAATTTTACGATTCAATTTTTTCAAAAATAAATAAATTTCCTACTTTAATTTGAGATTCGATTAACCCCTTAACCGGTTTGCCCATACGCCGTACATGCATCGATTTATCAAATTTTGATAGTTATAAAAAATCATTCATAACAATTATAATTAAATAATAAAATGACTTCGAATACGTAGATAAGCCAAGTATTCCATGGATTTCCATTTGAATGAAAATAAGAAAATATTCCCAAAATAGAAGGTCTCATCTTATTAGAGAGTAAAGAAAATAAACCAGTTAAGGGGTTAAAAATATAATTATGAAATTTTATAAATTATGCGAGCATTAAGAGGAATCCTATAACCGTAATTTCACGTACAATTAATGATGAATAATCCTGTAAATTATTTATGCAGCAACGTTTGTTATGTACCAATAATATCAAGTAAATTAAGAACACAGGAGGAGTCGGAAAAATAAATTTTTTTAATGATAAATTGTATTTAAGTCGGTATTCTCAATATGCATAAATTATATATATTAGTTGATATGACATAAGTAGCATTTTGGTACTTGCGTATTAAACTGTCTTCGCCAACGGTTTAGTAACTCATTGGCGACGGATTTAAATTCGGCGATAAAGATCAATAGATTACACCATTGTCGGATTGCCATAATTGACGGTTTAGCAACTCATTAGTGACGGCTTCAAATTTGGCGAAAAAGTTGGAGCGTTTAATACGCAATACCAACATTTTAAATAAAGGGAACGAGCTGTTTGTTGCTACATAAAGCCAATATTATTTATAAATTTTAAGAACGTATCTAAACGGTGCATGCTGAAATTATCATACCGAAATCCCATAAAAATGTTATTTTTCTGAATAAATTAATCCAGATGTTAGCAAAGTTGACAGTGAAACGTTATGTCGAGAAGACAAAGTTAAAAGCAATTCCTTAAAATAATTTATTGACTATTAAGTACAAAAATCAATGCGCTCAATACTGGAACAATCAAAATAATAGATTAGAAATTAAATAAAATTAATATTACCAGATCTTGGTCAATAGATTCGAACCGTCAATTCTTTCTGCCTAGCATTTAAACGAACTGAACCGCAAAACTGCCAATTTCTCTGCCGCCTTAACTAAAGATCTTCAAACACTTCTCATGTTATGTCTCAAAAACACTTACACGAGGCGAGATTAAATAGAAGCCAAATTGGCATTAAAGTTGCTGCCAACCACAAATCACGAATCTTAAAAAAAACCGGGTTTGAATCGGTTCGTGTACTTTAGATCCTGGTGCGAAGCAGAAAAACTTAAGGACACCATAAAAATTCGGATCCGCAAAATATTTCTGTACGGATCTGTTTCAAATGTCCCCTCTACCCCCAAAAGAAACCCCCACTTACACCAAAAAGACATTCAGGTGTAACAACTAGAACCTATGGAGATTTATGTCATCATGTTTTTGATCTATAACTTCAGTTTCATCTTCTGATCATACACAAAAATTTGAGATTAGAAAATATTCTTGATTTCCCATTAATTTACCATAAATAAAAGATTTTATCAAATTTGATAGAGGGCATTTTGATATTGTAACAATTATAATAATGTTATCTAAAGTTTTGATTAGATTTTAAGATTGTTATTACTATGTTATTGTAACAAATGGCACTTATCGTGGGCAACCCCCCGCTGATACAATCAGCAGATTTTAAGCCTAAGAAATGCGCATCTTTGTTTTCTCCACGTGGCGCCATCTAGGGCCAAGAGTACGACTTAGCTACTCACACGTCACAACCCTTTTTAGAGGGCGGACTACATACATCTCAGATCATTATTTAGACCTGGAGTGAGAACGATCACCTCTGACCCAGTACTCCCAGTAGTATTACTTTCGACATGGAGTACTTTGCGACTACGAACATATTTAACATGCGCCTGCCGCCATTACACTCGAGAGATTTTAAGATTATTTTAGTTCAGTTACATTAACTTCCCAATTTAAAGCCACAATGGGGTCATATTGGGATGGACTCGCATTGTTGAGACATGATTAGATGATGAGGAAAGTACCTGAACTGGCAACCCACTCTCCAAGCTCCCACACCACACCAGAGGAACATCGTTTGGCTCCGACGGATATAGCTTGCACCAGACCCGTTTACATCCCAACTCTTCGGTGGAATTGGGTCTTAAACCTGATACCTTACCACCACGCCACTAGTGGCGTTAATCGGGGTTCAACCCTATACCTCTAAAGTGGTGTGGAAGCTTGGAGAAATGGGTTTCGAACCCGAAACCTTACCACCACGCCACTGTAGTCCGATTAAAATTTAAATAAACTCAAGTACTCTACATTTGTATTAGTAAAAATGTGAACATGTAGGAAAGTATTTTAATGTGTAAGCAATTATAGAAATGTGGTTAGAAAAGTGACATAATATGTCTCGGAGACTTCTAAGTTATTATATTGACAGTATACAAAACGAAACAACAAAAAATCTAAGAAGTTGAGTGGGATGACTTCTCAAAGTTCTTGAAAATCGTAACATTTTAATTTGCATGCATTTCATTGAAAAAAATATTTATTTCTTATATCAATGTCCAAATAAATATAAAGTACCCTTCAAAAATACCCGAAATAACTTGATATGATAAATGTACTTACTTAACCTAAAGAAATGTATAACATTATATGGTAATATTCAATCCAATATAGTTTTCAATACAGGAATGAAAGATATTTTTTACTTTCGATGTGAAAGTTCAATTTCTTTCATTTTTCAGACCATTTTCATGCCATTTTATAAAGAAAACAGATTTCTTTTATATAAGAAAGCAGAAACAGCAAAATTCTTCTTTCCATTTACATAATTTTACACTTTCTGAAATATTTTGGCTCTGTTATGGTTTTGAAAACAAACTATTACAAGTCTGAAAATCATTGTAAAATGTCATCTAGGCAGTAGTTTTATTACTTACAATTTTGAGAGTAATTTAGTGTTTGACAGAATTCTAAATCATTCTAAGCAAAATATATTTTTTCCAAATCTTTCAGATGCGGTTATATATACTTTCTTTTTTTTACTTTGATAATGACTTGCTTGAAAATAACCCAAAGGAAAATATCTCAATAAATAACTTTTGATCCATGACATAATATGTCACAATTTGACAAATAGCTCAAATGTTTTTCAATCATCGAACTATATGACTTACATTTCAACTATGTTCTACGTTTTTGTTCTTTCTGAGACAGCATAATTCTTTTTATATCACAACATTATTTTGACACATGCAATAATACGTCAAAGTTTTATAAACGGCTCAAATATTTTTCAAACATAAAACTATTTGATTTTACATTTCGACTACTTTTTACTTTTTTGTCTTTCCTGAGAGAAAAAAAAATGAAATACAAGTCATTTTTGTCTGCAAACATGATTGCGAGAAGTACATAAATGAAATATATTACATGGTATTAATACAAAAAATGACGAAACTGTTTTTCAGAAGAATTCGGTATATATATAATATTATATTTGTTTATCAATGTGCATGTGAACATGATAATTTAAAAATTTGCCAACCATTACCTTTTTACCATAATAAGCAAGTATGATTTTATCATCAGAACTGTAGACTTTGAATATGAACGTAATTATCTCATAAAATTTGAATGTCTATAGATAATCTACTCATATGAATTTACAAATTACAATTAAAAATATAGCGGCTAGAATAAGTTGAATTTAACATACAGTTCTTAAAATTATCTTAAAATGGCTTCGAAGTTGAAGATGAAGAATTTAATTCAAATTTTATGTTGAATCTGCCAAATGCACGAATTTTAAAACGTATATTCGATTTTTCTTAATATGTATGCTACGAAGTACAATAGGCACCATATTTTATGTTAATAAAAAAGGGTGGAACGGAGAGAGCTTTTATTGTTTAAAATTTTCAAGTACAATAATGTAAAAATTTTGAGCAATAGTTCATAAAACTTTGTAAAAATATATCTTAAAGAAATGATAAAAAAGGCCCCAAAATCAGTTTCCTTTTTGTTGTTGTTACTTATGGCACTTGCCATGGACAAGCCCCGTTGATACATTCCTGCATAATTTAAGCCGAAAGGAGCTTCTCTTGTTTTTTAGGTAGAGCCAACTAGGGCCAAGAATAAGACTTAGCTACACACTCAGCACATTTGTTTGCACAGCCCATTTTCACAGGGAGGCACAGTCACATATCTCATAGATAGCACACGGAAGAACAGCCATGCCTAAACCTGGCATTCCCAGAACACAAAGAAGGCGTGCTACCTTTGTTCCAGAAAGCCGGCGTTTACTTTTGTAGGAAATTTGTATGCATTTCAAACATATTTTGAAAAGAAATTCAAGGTAATTTTTTAGAAAAAGATTATAATTCATGATTTTAAGAAAATAACCAAAATATCTAGCACTTTTCAGGATTTTTTTATTTAAACTATCGTGATCACAATATACAGAATCATGCTGGTGCAAGAAAAATGTAAGACAGGACGAGAAAATATTCATAGCTCCGTATATAAGTTTTAGAAAAGAATTTGTAGACTCTCCCGTTTTGATCATTTGATGATAAATAATAGCTCAAGCAATTGCATATTTAATCTTACAATTTTGAGTTATGAGTTTATGTTGTCATTAGTAACAACAACAACAACAAGCGCGCTGACGGCTGTCAGCGATTTTAAGCTGAATAAGAGTCTTTTGTTTTTGAAGTAGCACCAACTAGGGCCAAGAGTTTGACTTAGCTACACACTCATCACATTCGCTTGCACAGCCCCCTTTTATAGGGGGATGCATTCATACAACTCAACGATAGAACACCTAAGAACAACAGCATCCGAAAAGGGACTCGAACCCGGAATACCCAGATCACGAGGAAGACGTGCTACCTCTGTGCAACAACACCGGCTTGTGAGTTTGTGATTTATTGAACAGGTATGCAAAAATATAGTCATAGAACAGAATCTCCGACCCGCCAAGAAGGCACACAGATTAATCATAGAAACTTAATGACCGCACAGCCACAACCGTAATTAGCGGGAACTGTGGTTGAGTCCTAATAGCCATCACCAGCCACGGTAAACCCTCCCCGAATGAAGTACGTCCCATCATCGATGGGAGGATTCAAAAGTATAAACTGACAGATGGTGAGCACTTTAAAAGATTTGGTTGTTATTGGTTAAAACTTGATAAGAATCAACATTTTAGATATCAAACTTGTGCTCCAAATATTATTTATTTACCTCTTTACATTTTTTAATTATTGAGTTCACATGTTCTCAGGCAGCGAGACAATAAACAATCATTTGAATGGATTGCGCTCAAAATTTAATGGAAATCGACAAATTTTGTCTGAATTCCATTTACCAAATTTCGTCCTTAACGAGTTAAAAGGATGGAATTTGGTAAATGGAGTTCAGACAAAAAAAACCCCGCATTTTTACAGTGCTCTAAGACTGACTGACTGACTAATTTCAGAAATGCCCTCTTTGAAGTCAGAAATGTCAGCAATAGGGAGATTCGTCAAAAATCTCGTGTCCATTCAATTAAATTTTAAGTCAGTTTCAAAAATTGAAACTGACTTAAAATTTAATTGAATGGATTTTAATAGTTTCTCTACTTTTGTAAATCAGGAATTAAAAATGAAACGAAATTAAGTCATACCATCACGAATCACAAAATTAAATCCGAGATCATAAAAGTAACATGTCTATGTTTCATAGACATTTAATTACTTGACCAAATGTTGTAAATAGCAACATGACTGATCCGAGAAATTAATGTCTTCCTTAATTATGAAAACGAAAAAAAATCAATTATATTAGCATCCGAGTGATGGTGCTAATTCTTGTCATTAACAGCTAATTTTTGAACCAAAAATGTGTCTAACTATTCCATTCAAGATAATTATCAGATTTTTTTTGAAAACATTTCCTGGAAACTTTCAATTTTTGAAAGACACGAATTCCAAATATTTATCACATTTGCATAATCAACTCTCTATGAGTTTAGAAATTGCTTCATTTCCAGGAAATTTATGAAGGCATGTCTAAGAAATGGGGCAAGAAAGCGAATAAATCATGACTTCACTACATTATTAAGCTCCGAAAACATTCTGTCAGTTTTGAAGGAAAATGATACATCACGAAGGAGGATATAAAAAGAGTTTTCTTTATTGGAGCCATAAATTTGCTATCACACTTTTGACTTATTGGAATGTTGTAGATTAAGGTCATTCTCTTATGCCCATCAAGTTGTCTAAGTTTTCAATTAAGAAGCAATGCAGTTTTAAAATTTAATGATTGTTTTATTTTATATTTTAAGTTATGATATGTAATAATAATTAATTGTAGTTTAGTATACAGGCTGTATACCTTAACAAATGACCATACATCGTTTTTCTAGACTGTTAAATATAGGCAAAAGTTTTGGGTTAGAAAAATGTTTGAACTAACTTAAAGAATTATGCTTTAAGTTGTATGAATCAATAAATTCCTTTATGAAGTTACATTCATTTAACTATATTTATAATGATTTAAAATTTCTTTCCTGTTAAGTATTCTGTCCATTCTATTTGTCATATTCAGTAAAATGATTGTGTATTCAGTGTATATATTAAAATATTGCAATTCTGTCTTGAGAGAAAGTTT
Organism: Argiope argentata; assembly: GCA_026289955.1. Lineage (NCBI taxonomy): Eukaryota > Metazoa > Arthropoda > Arachnida > Araneae > Araneidae > Argiope > Argiope argentata. The sequence continues at coordinate 8,152,099 of JAOUZG010015602.1, read as the reverse complement.
CACTTTTTGTTGTTGTTACTTATTGCACTTGTTCTTGGATCGCTATTAAGAATAAAGCATTAATTACTTCGAATGACAAGATTTCAAATTCCCTCAATTAAAATTTTGCCTCCACTAATATGAGACAAGATTTAAGATTCCTTTAACCCTTTATCAGTTAGAGGCGATATTTTCAGCACCATGATTTTTATAATTTTTTTTACCGAAATTCCGTTCAACATCCATATTTTTTAATTCAGGCAACATTTATGATTGTAAATTGACAGTTTGACATTAAAAAGTTTGACAGTTGACATTAATACTTTTTCGTGGGAATTCAGAGAACGTAAAAAAGTGAACTATTTTCTTCCACTGCCCACTCCTTATGACCGTTAAAGGGTTAAACTTCCTGATTAATCAGGAAATATCTTTTATGCAAAGAATACGGACCAGGAAAATATAAACGTCACCTATGAAGTAGAAACATGAACCCTCCAGATTCACAATTTTGCCACACCGATCGGCTGGTTCGTTGCTAGGGGTTCTAGCATTCCTTTCGAACCTCTTGATCAATTCATTGAACAAGACCATCCGAAGCGACAGCCTCGTTTTCTTGTCACATTTCTTCGTTGTGCTCCGCAGGCTGCTTTGCGTCGAGATATTTTCATCCCCTCCCTAAATTTCAGAACTGGTTGGAAAGCCAAGGATTCTGGACTAATGAGAAGCTTCAAAGGAATCTTATTCACCATCTTACGTACTGTGTAGGAACATTTTTGGAAGATGTGTTTCGAATCTTTGTCAACCGATTTGGCAAATGTTTAACATTTGAAGGTTGCTATGTTGGAAAGTAACCATGTTTGTGCTTAATTCACTTTGTTTTGTATGCTTGTTATAAATTCATTTTCTTTTTTTGCATGTTATAAATGAATTTTGTTTTGTATGCTTGTTATAAAATCATTTTTTTTGTATACTTGTTATAAATTCATTTTGTTTTGCATGCCTGTTATAACTTCACTTTGTTTTGTATGGTTGTTATAAATTCATTTTGTTTTGAATTCTTGTTATAAATTCATTTTGTTTTGTATGCTTGTTTTAAATTCATTTTGTTTTTGTATGCTTGTTATAAATTCATTTCGTTTTGTATGCTCGCTATAAATTCTTTTAGTTTTATATGCTTGTTATAAAATCATTTTGATGTGTATGCTTGTTATAAATTCATTTTCCTTTGTATCCTTGTTACAAATTCATTTTGTCTTGGATGCTTGTTATAAATTCATTTTGTTTTGTATGCTTGATATAAATTATTTTTGTTTTGTATGCTTGTTATAAATTCATTTTGTTTGTATGCTTGTTATAATTTCATTTTGTTTTGTATTTTTCCTTTTTTTATTGTTTGCCAAAATTTGGGAAAAACCTTTGTAGTTTTATACCCAAGAATTTTTTAAAAATAGTAGCAGAATCGTAATCTGAACCAACTATGAGCTGAATCTTACTTGTGACAAATAAGTTCAAACTCAAATTCTTTTCAAAATTCTTTTTTTATACGAGACAAACTTTTAATGCTGCATTCTACGGAGCATTTTTGTTGATTATATATTTTTTCTCATGAAATGGAAGGTCAGAGAAGAACAAACTATTAGAGCAGAAAATCTCTGAAATAGGATATTGCGATTTTTTATGACATAGAAACTGAACTTAAGGAAACAGTATTGTTAATTGGGGACAGAATTGGGAAAAAATCGAATGTGGAGAGTCTCACGTGAGTCAGGTCATAAAAATATTAGCGACCATTTATAATAAATTTACTTTTTCCCCCCAATTTTATTCTCTTGTCTAGGGACTATTTTATTTAAAAAATAAATTTATATATAACTATATCTGTTTATCTATATTTGTCTTCTTCACTAGAATTTTTAAATTTATAATAAAAAATTCCGATATTTGAAAATTTAGCTGTGAGATGAAAAATAAAAGTTAAAATGAAATCTGCTATGAATATTTCAATGTATCATGTCAGAAAATCATTTCTTGAACGGCTAACCCACGTGCTCGTGCAAGTGAAGTTATATTTTTATTCATTTTAATAGTTTCACTGTATTAGTCACTTTAGTATTGCAAACGATCAAAGTTTTTTGTCTCGCATTTATTGTTTAAAAAAATATAACATTTCCTATTTATTTCATTTCACATAACTACGTGCTTAAACTGACATTTTTTTAAAGTTTTATTTGCGGTAGCCGTTTAGTTATTTTTTTAAAATCAGAGGTGTTGTGAAACCTATGGCAACATGTTATTAAAAGCTGATTTTTTGAAATGCTCGTATAAATAATAAAATTTCAATTTTTCGCTTGCGGATTTTTATATTTTCCGCCTACATGTTTTTGTTGACGCCACAAAACCTTATTCCTAAAACAATATCATGTTCTGACATGATAACAATTTCAAATTTTCCTTATCATAATATTTTAAATAATACTCATACTTTAAAGTAAGGTTTCATAGGCCTATAAAATGTTATTGGATAATATCAAGTCTGAAAATGATATGGATTTGAGAACGATGTTTGTGGCTCAACAAAAATCCGTAGGCAAAAAATTGAAATTTTATTATCTGCGCGAGCGTCTCACAAAATCAGCTTTCAATAACGTGATGCCATCCCACTTAAAAAAACTCTGATTAAAAAAAATAAATTAATGACCATAGCAAATAAAATCAAGAAAATTGTCATTTTGAGTGTGTGATCATGTGAAAGAAAAGTGGGAACGTGGTGGTTTTAGTAAACAATCAATGCGAGAAAAAGTTTTTTGGATCGTTTGCAGTACTAAACTGACTCATTCAATGAAACAATAAAAATGAATAAAAATCTAATTTAACTTGTCATGATACATTGAAATATGCATAGCTGATTTTATTTTAATCTTTTTTATTTTTGAAGGACTTAATTTCCTAATTTTTTGAAGGACAAGTTTTTTATTTTTGAAGGTCACTTTTTTGAAGGACTTAATTGAGACTTAATTTCATTTCAAAAGGATATATAAAATCAGAATTGTTTAAATTATTTTAATTTTAAAGGAATTGAGTGTCGAATTTGAACTTTATAATATTTTTCAAAGAAGAAATTATTATTTCGAAAGTTTACCTCTCTCTGATAAAATTTAAAAAAATAAAACTTGAATATTTTCACCACTTACTATCCAGACTGAAAATAATTAATTTTTCTTATGATTACAAGTTTAATATATTTATTCTGCTCAATTTTACCAAAACAAAAGTTTAGAAAAACTAGTTTGAAAATCATTGAAAATAAAATAAAAATAACACTAAATTACATATTGAACGAACAGTGGACAATTTTCTCTATATTTACCTAGAATAATTTTTTGGGAAGACCTGATCTTTCACTACATTTTCCTCAGAATGAAAAACCTACTGAATGCCATACTTAGATGCAAAAACTTATCTCATCAGAGTAAGAATTTCTGTTTTTCATATTGAACCAACGGCAATTTGAAACATTTATTTCCATCAAACTGTCAACATAAAAAACCTTATAATAATTACATTGGAATTTCTCTGCCTGTAATCAAAAATAATAGTTAGAAACTGCACCATCTGTAATAATCATGGATATTTCAACCAAAATATTTTGAGGGTTTTAGAGCCGTAGCAAGATTTTATCCTGATCTAATTTCCTCAGCGTTGCTCCAAGAAAAAGAGATCTTTAGTTTTGTACGAGACAAGAAATTTGAAAATAATGCACTAGAATCATTTCTTAGAAAAATATGAGCGTCACTTAAGTGTTCATTTTCGAAACAATTTATGGCTATTAGGCTCAAAATACCAATTTGAAGAAATTTTGGTTTGAAGGTATTTTCTGATAACCGATCCCAGTTAAGAGACAACATAATGGTTTTGAAAAATTTTGTAGGCAATGATAAAAACGCAATATAAACCTACAAGGGTTAAACAAAATATCTAGTTTTCCATATTTTTCTCTACAGATTTGCTCCCAACATTTATTATAGTTTTCAAAAACATATAGTATTATTATGTAAAACTATTTTTGAGTTGTTTTTATTGTCATGTTAAAGGAACAAAATTTATAATTTGAATTTTTTATTTTTTTATTTTTGTATAACGAACATTAGAATATATCCTCTCATTAGTACTGTCTTAGCAATTATTTATCTGGATTTATTTATATATTTGAAGCTGAAATAATTATTTAAGCTATTATATACTATATTATACTAATAACTCCGCTGCAATATAGGAGCATGTGTTTTTTTTGGCACGATTTGGCACTAACGATTCTAAATTTGCCATATATATATATATATATATATATATATATATATATATAGAGAGAGAGAGAGAGAGAGAGAGAGGGGGGGGGGGAGGGAGAGGGGGAGAGAGAGAGAGATAGTAAAAATATGCAAGACAATTTTTATAAAAAAGTTTATTTATTAAAATTAAACTAGCATTTGTTGTCTATCCACAATAACTCCCAAATCTATTAAAAATATATTTTGTATAATTTTATTTCAAAAATAAAGAATTATTCTTATCAATAATTGAACAAACAATTATTAATCCTTTTTAAGTCTTATGAAGGATTATAAAAATGTAAAAAAGTATCCTAAAGTAATGTAAAAGTAAAAATGAAAAAAAGTATAAAGTATGGTACAAAGTTACAATAATTTCTTAAATAAGGGCAATGGAAGTTTTATGAAGCTCATTTGAGACCAAAACATCAAAGTATTATAAAATAATCTAAAAATAAAAATGTGAAAAGTGTACGTGCTATGGAGATGAAATTAAAGTAAAATGGCTTATGCGTGTTCAAATTTGGAAGACCAAAAATTTATAATAACAACAAGAACGTTTTATTTAAAAAAAATAACCTTGAAACTTTACCTTAAAAAACAAAAATACTCTAAGAGACTCGTGTTGTAGAGTGTCGCAAATATGCTGGCGTTAGTTTTGTTTTCACTGAAAAAACGAAGGTGTTGCCACAAGCTTTACAAATGCTTGAAACATAAGAAAGAGAGCTATCGTGTGGCACCACACTACAAATAAACAATAATTTCGTTAGTAATGACCTTAGAAATTTTATGACACTGATTTTGAAAACGAAACATTAAAGCTCTAATTTTTTAAAAAAATATACGGTGTTTTTTTGTTTGTTTTATGATTCTTGAATACAACCGTATTCTCATGTATCTTAAACTAACGCAATAATGAAAACTAAAACTAAAATATATTTAAGATAAATAAATAAGGAAGAATTTTTCTATACCTTTAAACACTGAAATAATTTCGCAATTTTCAGTGTCTATTTTATTAAACATAGATGCAACTTTTAAACCAAATACTCTACACTTCTTTTTATAAGCTTCTTTTATGATTATTTAATCCATTTATTGCGAAAGATGATTGTTTACTAACTATTTTGCTTTCATCTGCGCTGGAATACTTTTTATTAGTAATGATCAAGGGTTTATTTCAATTAGGAATAAATTAATTTCTACTAGCAAGTTATTTCTGTTTCTGGCAGACTTTTGAAGAACCTGCTTTTTTGTTTTTAATGGAAATAAATTTTCGTTGAGGGAGAGTTGAAATATTATTAATCACATTTTACAAATACTATTACAAAAGTTCTTTCGTTGATTATAGAAACAAGCATATTTTAATTACATTGTGCAAGATGTTATCATTCTTTTGAAGCAGTACAAAACTTATCGCTTTTTTTATTTTCATGCCTTCAACTATCTTGATTAATATCAGATAAAATGTTGCTATAATATGTACCTTAACTAATAAGTTCATATTTAACAATATAGAAATGCAACTCAGTATTACTAGGTATTAGTAATAGTGACAAAGTGTTAATTAAATTTATTAATATTTTATTCAGTCTTCGGATTAGTGTTAGTTAGTTGCTATCGAAAACAAATATATCATTATTTTGTTAAATACTTATTTTTTTAAAATGAAATTTAAAATATTTTCATTTCATCTTTTTGCATTTTTTTCTCTAGAAATCATTTGTACATTTGCAAATGTCCATATTTAATATATTACTGTTGTTCTTTAACAAAATATATATGTGTTTTTTTTTATAAAAATAAAAGAAACGGTTTCAGTTGAAACATTATTAATCGTATTGTTAAAAACCTGTAAATTTGCTTTCCAGGACCAACAGCGGCATCGTAAGAAAGACTGCTTTAAGATCAGCACAGTTGCTTGCTGAGCGGATGCAGCATTAATGATATCAGGACTTGATGACAAACTTGGCCCCTTTTGTGACAAAATGGATAATACTAGAAAGTTCAAGAATTTTCCCGATCAGTTCAATAGAAATCGAGATATTCCCTGATTGGCCTAGAAGATTCTTGGCCACATTTCCTGGAAGCTATAAAAGGCTGACAATTTCCAGCTGAAGGGGATCAGATCTGAATGGTATTCTTCGATTGAATTGAGCCGGGAGCGAAGTTGGAGAAGACAAGTGACGAGTCTTTGAGAGGATAGCAAAGCAACGGCGTTGTGTTTAGTTCAAGCGAGTGTTGAACTGCTGTGTGCCCTGTTATCTACTGTGGAAACAGAGACGTATAGATGAATATACAGAGTGTGGTTGTGAATCGGCAGCTAAAGCGAGGAGACATTGATAAGTTCAGCCGTCTGGAGGGACCATAGAGCGAAGCTACGAGAAACCCACTCCTGCTGAATTCTCTCTGGCCGCTTTGAGAGCTGTGGACGATTATTAGTCGTATGCTACTGTCTGATGTGATGTGTTCGTCCAGACTGTACATATATATCCTCTGTATATTCGTTGTCTTTGTGTTATTGTCTTCGTGTGCAAATAAATGTCATTGTTTATTACTGTTAAGGCTTGCTGATTTTGTGTCTTTCGTAAGTATATTTCGTAACAATATTTTTTTTAGACAAAATGTATGTTTGAATAGTTGTTATTCTATTATTTTCTAGAATTGTTGTTTGGTTATTTTATCTTATTTACGGATATGTCAAAACC
>JAOUZG010015602.1:8131921-8144687 GCA_026289955.1 Argiope argentata | reverse complement strand
ATAATATTTTTGGAAATTTTTAAAAGAGATGTCTGGAATCTACATATACATTCTCTACAATTTCCAAAAGTGTAATATAACGTCTTAAATTTTTTTACATTTTATCCTTTTATCTCTTTATCTGCATCAAATTTTCTCAAAAAGTTAAATCCCATTCAAAATTTTCGAAGAACATATGTAGCTTCATAATAATTTTATCACCCATTTTAGAAATAAGAAAAAAGTTTAAATAAATTCTCTTTCGACATCGATCGTTCCAGAGTTAATCTATTTTAAGAAAGACCGAGATTTGTTGATAACGCTGAGAGGAATTCGTGACAAATTCGTCGTCGAGGCGTATTTTGTGAAATAAATAAATTCGCAGTCGACTTTAACTCCGGGAAATGAAACACACAAAATCGTGCCAAACCGGAGATTTTGATTTCTTGGGGGAAAGAACTAAAAAGAAAAGACGTTAAATCAAGATTTTAGATTGGTTAAATTTTTCCTCTTCGAAAAATTGTTTTCAGAAAATGTTGAAGGATAATATTTTGTGAAATGTTTGTTATCGGTAATTGAAAAATATTCTAAATAAAAACAAGATATTCCCATGAATTTGGAATTGGAAAATCTAACGTTTTTGTATTTTGTTAAAGTGATAAATTCAAAATTTGTTTTCCTGTGAAAGAAAATAGGAAACTAAATTCATATTCTCCTCTAAAACCGCTAATTCATATTAAATCATTGAAATATAAGCAACTAATTTACACGTAAACTTATACTTCGCGTGTAAAGGAAACACGTAAAAATACACGCAACCATAAACCATAGATGAATAATGCATGGGGATGTAATCATCCTTTTTTAAGTTCCTATCTTGCTTTTTTTTTCTGTTAAAGAATGCGGACAACTTGGGTGTGAATTTTTTTCAAAAACTACCCTGATTATCCAATCACGTTATATAATTAAGTATGAAAAAGCATCTTAAATTTTTTTTCCTAAATATTTGTTTTGTTTCCTTATTTTTATAGATAATCTATGATTATTAATTTATAAAATTTTCAATAAAATTCCCAATGTCACAAATGTAAGAAGATTAAATTTAGCATAGTATCAAGAATATAAAGTTAATTTTTAATTAAATGAAAGTTTAGAATTAAAAATTTTAATTTCAAAAAAACCCACATTTGGAAAGAAAGTGTTTTAATGTGATAACTGAAATGAAATTATAGAAATCATAAATACTTTTAAATTTTTAATGAGGAAAATAAATTAAATCCTCAATAGTAAATTTTAAAGACTTACACAGCTATAGTTCAATTTGTATAACATTTCAATCGCATTTATTTTTTAAAAATAATCCTTATATGCCTTCTAATTTCTTAAGTTTTTACTAAAATTCTGAATATCAGTACATACAAAGTTATTAAATATAACACAATGTAAATATCAAGAATATGAAGTAGTTTTTTGAATTAAATAAAAATTCGGAATTAGAGAAAGAAAGAGCAGAAAAGAATTGAAAAGAAAATATCTTATCGAAACAATTTTTTCAAATGAAATGGTAAAAATCCTAAATCGGTATGAATTTTTATAAACAAAAATTATATTCACAGAATATACTTGAAAAACTTACACAACTTAAATTTTGATTATTCAGGAAATATTTTAATTCGTTTAATTTAAATGTCTTAGAATTTCATTATATAATAAGCGGGCAAATTAATAATAATCTTTTAAAAAAAGTAAAAATGATTTATCATGCAGATTATCTGAAAAGGGAATGGAGTTTATCAAATTGTGTTTAAAGACGGAAAAGAAATTATGGAATTGGCAGCCTTTAAATTAATAGTGAATATTGGAAAAAGTACCTTGAATAACTTTAGTAGCTTCAATATTTTTTTTCTGAAATATAAAGTCGAAGAATTATTTCTGTGATACAAATTGGAAAATTCAGCATATTAAAATTAAATAAAAATACTTAATTAAAAGTTTCACTTTCATCTTAAATTTTAAAAAATAATTCGATATCAAATCTTCTCAGTATCCTGAAAATATTTGATAAATGTTTGAGTTCCAAGCATTATGAATGAATTATCCAATATATTAAAAAAATTTCTGATATTTTACTATTTATTGCAAAGAATTGCACTTTTAACTGAATTATATATTTCACTTATTCAAAATGAAAGATTCGCAGTGGAGTATAATATAATTGGAAAATTATCAGATTAAGAAAAGAGGGAAATAGGGTGGAAAATATTAAAAGATTTAATTTATTTTTAATCATTAAATGAAACTGAATTTTTAGATAAATTAAAATAATATGAATGGGAAAAGTATGAAAAAAGTTTAATGAAGAATTATTTGAAAATTTCATTTAGTTATATAAATGCGACTTTTTTTTATAACAATTCAAAATTAATTTTATGGTTGACCTTGTAAAATTTGAGCTAAGAAGGCAAAATTAACATTTGCGCCTGAGCTCCACTCTGAGAGTTTCACAACATGGCAATTGTCAGATAAATTTGTCTCAGATTGTAATTATCCTGATAAATTTGAAGCGATCTACTTGTTACACAATGGTTATTGAATCTGGGTTTTGATCCAGAAAGTTTTCCAGCATCAAATTTACAAAAGTTCTGATTGCAAAAAAAAGTTAATGACTACCACAAATAAAACCTAGAAAAATGTCATATTGAGTACTTCATTATATGAAATGAAATAAATAGGAAATGGGATATTTTTTTAAACAGTGAATGCGAGACAAATTTTTTTCTGGATCGTTTGCAGTACTAAAGCTCATTCAATGAAACAATTAAAACGAATAAAAATATATTTAACTTGCGCGAGTACGTGGTGCTTGACCGTTCAAGAAAAGATGTTCTGATATGATACATTGAAACATGCATAGTAGATTTCATTTTAATCTTTTTAAAAGACTGCAATAGTGGAAAAACAAGAAATGAGAAGCAGCAAATGTGTAAAAAGATGTTACTTCGAATGACTAATAATTTCAAAAAAATATAATTTAATTAATTATAACCCATTAATGTGTAATTGGTTAAACAAGCTACCCAAACTTTGAAGCAGAATAATTACGAATGTAATAAAAATTGCAACCTTTATTTAGAATGCATAACCTTTCAAGAAATGATGTTCTCACATGATACATTGAAATATGCATACCAGATTTCCTTTTAACTTTTTTATTTAATTATTTTATCAAGTGCTTCTGATGGCAATGCAAATCATGATTTAAAAAATGGCATCTATTAACTTTGATTTGAAATAAATTCATATCTATTATTTCCAAAAGTGAATTCTAATTCCTGAAAAAGAAAACACTATTAAATTATAAAATGGAAAAATCGTTGACAGAAATTTCCATCTCTCTTGCCAAAAACAGCTTTCCCTATTATCCCTTTGGCTCCACATTTCGGGCTTGCGAAGAAAATCTGAGATAGCCATTTCTCTGGAAATAAGATACTAATTCAATAATAGGGAAATACTTAGGGAAAAACTGTCGAGCACTCTGCCTTGATGGAGATTTATGTCCCCAGAAATACTGAATGCGGCAAAATAAAATCACGAAAGAGGATTGTGTTCCTTGATGGAAGACTTAAAGATGACTCAAGAGTTCCACAAATATTATGGGAAACAATTAGTTTTGTATGAGTCGGATATTTCCTATTCATTTTGGATTTACGATATCCATCATGAAGACTAGGCTTATTAGTAATTTTGTGAATATTGCATGCCTTATGGTGAAAAAAAAAATGTTTACTATAAAAGGTTTCTGTTATTTTTACTATGGATAACTATTCTTGGAACGAATAAAAGTGAAAACCATAAAATCTGTCTATAAGTAGTATCCATAAAATAGGGTTGTGTTTACTTATAACCATGGTAACCAGCTGATGAGTTAATAAAGGAGAGGATGAAAAAAATGTAAATAACGTTTTATGAATTTCGTAATATGGATGTTCGTTAATATTTCTTTGTAGAAAAAAATTCGCAGTTATTTTTATGGATGAGATACTCAGCGAGAAAAATAAATTTCGTTTGTTACTTGCAAGAAATGAAAATTAATTATTTTGGTACAAGCTGAAATTTTAAAATAGCTTAAATGCTATCAATATGAAACTTGTTAAAATATCTGGATTAACTGAAAAGATACTTTTTTTTTGAAAATTTTGATATACGATTTATAGTTTAAAAGTAAAGCCAAAATTTGATTCTAGATATTTCAAAATAGAGAACTAGATGGATAAAATTTAATTTAATTTGATTGTTATAATGTAGATATTTGTCAAATTTGAAACCAAATCATTCAAGAAGTTTATCGCCCTTCTTCTTCTTCTCTATAGCCGACCACCCCGCCAACACTGAACGTAGCAATATCGACAGGACTTTTTGTGGCTTACTGAGGTCTTAGCAATGCCCATCCTTACAATGACCGAATCTGCCAAACTGATACTCTCTTCGAGATAATTGGCGCCAAAGTTTGTCAAATACTGACCACCTCCTCCTCTACAAACTTTCAAACAGTTGGCAAAAAACCGACAATTTTAGACATCATGTCTTACAGAGTTCTTAGATTACTTGGCATCATAAGTACTGAACTCAAGTCATTATTTTCAACTTGCAGATGTTTTCTATGTTCGGAGATTTCTGTGAATTCCTTTAAATTGTGGCAAACAGTATTTATTTCTCCACAAATGCATTTATTTTTCCGCATTCTTCCAAATTTTATCGCCCATCTATCTGTATTTTTACAAGTAAGTAAAGTTAACTATTTAAGTGGCGAAATTATATAAAATTTGGTAGGTGATTTTTATGGAATTTTTAATTTTGGTTTTATTTGATTGGGTAAAATGTAGCTTTGGTTTTCTAATGCTTTTGTGGGAATCACATTTCAGTGATTAACCGCCAAAGATCAAATTCTTATCTCTGTTCAAGTCTTCATTGTCAAGTCTTCGTTAATAGCGAATACTTGACAATGTACAGAAGTATTTATTAGAAAGTATGATAAGATATATTAGAGAGGTAACAATTTAAGTGACTCAAATATATGAAATTTGATATGTGTTTGTAATAGAATTTCTAATTTCGGTTTTATTCGTTTGGATAAAATGGAATTTCTGTTTTCTCATACTTACATAAGAGCCACATTCCAGCAATAAATCACCTAAGATAGCGTTTTTTCTCTTTAATAACTATAGTTAGTCAATAGCGAACATTTGACAATGTACGAATAAATTTATTAGAAAGTATGTTAAAAAATAAATTAGAAGTTTGAGACAACTCAAACGGTTCTGAAGTTCTGTCGTTAGACTGACTATACTTATATTGATCTGAGTATTGGAAAAAAAATATCATTTGAAAATTATCACATTTTCTCTCCCATTTCATTATTTTTATTTTATTTTTTATAAATGTAAGATCTTATACCAGCTTTTAAGCGTTGTCTCTAAATAAGTTTAGGTCCAAACACTATTCCAAATTCTACAGATTCTAAATATTTCTTTCAGTGTCAAGGAAAAAGAATCTAATTGATGGGAAAAAAACTGAAGCATGTACTTGTAAGCATAATAAAACAATTTTATGAAATTTGCAAAAATAAAAATTCTGCAAAATATTCTTGAATTTCGAAGCATAAAGTTTGACAAAAGTCGACATTGAAGCTATATGAAATCCATGAAATTTTAGTAGATTATATAATGGCTGCTGATATCCCCTGAAACAACCACAGTGCAAAAGACGAAGAGTTGGAGCTTTTTTGTTTTGAAGTAGATCTAACCAGGGTTAAGAATTCTCCTTAGCCACAAACTCATCACAATCGCTTGCACACTTTGGAAGAATGCCGGAAAATAAATGCATTTGTGGAGGAATCGGTACTGTTTACCACTATTTAAAGGAATGCAAAAAAATCTTCGATCATAAAAAAACATCTGCAAGTTGAAAATAATGACTTCAGTTCAGTGCTGATGGTACCAAGTAATCTTAGGACTCTGAAGGACATGGTGTCTAAAATTGTCAGTTTTTTGCCAAATGTTTGAAAGTTTGTAGAGTAGGAGGTGGTTAGTTTATGATCACTTTGGTGGCCAATTATCTCGAAAAGAATGTCAGTTTGATGAATTCGGTCAATGTAAGGATGGACATTATTGCAGTCCACAGTCGGCCACTACAAATCCTGTCGATACTGCTGATTTAGACGGCGTGGTGGCGGGATGGACGGTTGGACACAAGTAGAAATCACTTGCACAGCTCTTTTCTACATGGTGGCACATTCATATACCATACAGAGAGAAAACAGAAGAACAACCATGTCCAAACGGGGAATCGAACCCGGGAGCCCAGCCCTCGGTGAAAATATGCTTCCCCTATGCTAAAACCCCGGAAGTATATTTTATCTAGATCAATGCATTCTGTAATATCTCAACATTTTTTTAAAAAATTCTATATTGGGCAACATTGTTTTACAATATTAAAACAGTTAATAATCTAGACTTTGTTATATTAAAATCTACTTTGTTCCGTGAAGTTCACCAGTATTGATTAAAGTAGTTTTTACAATAGTAAATTTAACGAATTACAAGAGCAACAGAAAATATTTTATGGTTATATTTATATTTTGTCTTAATATTTATATAAAATTTATAGGGGAATTGAGAAAAGGGATGATTTGAAAATTTTTAGATTAGATTAGATTTTTCTTAAATCCCTAGCTGACTTTTCAGAGTGATTAGTTTATGAGCTTAAAATCTTATCATTAGCACATATTTGAAAGGGTATTATAGATAAAAAACTAATTACAAATTGTAGCTCTAATTTCATAAATTGAATAATTTAAACTTGTTTTTTATGTAGTATTGTTTGGAATGCCAGAATTTTTAAAAATAACACCTATTTATTATATCTTTAACAAAAAAAAGAAAGAAAAATTTATGACTTTTAATTCAAAGGAAAAAAAACATATGTATTCTAACACAGAGAAAGGAAGACAAAACCTGGAAACCAATAAGTAAGATTTTTCATGTAAAGCACATGACGATGAATAATAAAATATTGAATTGTATTGTTAAATCCTAACTTTACAACTTGATTAAAGATTTTAAAACATAGAACTTATTATACGGATTTCGCAATATTGTTCAATATTTTTAAATGTAAAATTTGCAACATTGTGAATATGATATTGTAGAATATTCTTGGTACTTAATAGAAAAATATAATAATAAGGTGCTTGTAGGATATTCTTGGTGACTAACTGTTTTAATGAATTTCTCGATATAAAATCCTAAATTCTTCTCTCGTCTTTCCTCATTATTTTAAAGTTTGCTCTATATTCTTCAAAATAGTTTACAATATTGTGGTTTTATAAAGGTGCAGAGAATTTTAAATTTATATAAAAAATTTATGTACAATTTTTTAGATTGATTTATTCAAAAGAATTATCAATTATTTTTATAATGCCGATTTGAACTTACAGAAAAAAAAATACTGAACTGAATTACATTATAGAAATAATGGACCATAAAAAATTACAAATTACAATAGCAAAATAAAAACAATTATTTATTTCTATTTGGAAATATTAAAAGATTTTGAAATTTCAAGTATAAGATATAGAATGTTTTTTTTAATTCTCTTTTTTACTTTAACATTTTCAATATAATAACACCTTTTAATGTATATTTAATATTATATTTAATTTTTCCTTTATCAAAAAATTTCAAAACGAACAGTCATATTTAAAATTATTACCTAGTTATAATAAAAAAATAATCATTGAAGTATTTATCCCTTTAAAGATGTGAAATCCACATTTACCACGTTGTTTATTATCAAGACACACTGAGATTAGAAATAACTTCATTGTTTGAAAATTTATGAAGGCGCGTCAAAGAAGTGGGGGAGGGACACAAGTGAATAAATCTTAACTTCCTCACTGTATTAAAGTTGAAAGAAGAAGAGAAAACATTCTGTCAATTTTGAAGAAAAATGATACATCTGGGAGGAAGAGATACACAGAGATTTCTTCATTTTAGCCATAAATATATCATCGCTTTTTTGATATTTTTTGATATCTTTTAGGATGAATTGTTTGCAATGGAGTTCTGTGTCTTCTATATCTTGAACAGAGCAATTTTTCAATCAGAATAAGAGGGATGGAAAGGTCATTTAAAAATGCGAGGGTTAATATATTTTCTACTATACATACGTATAATTATTGTACAATTATCAAATACATTTAGAAAATGACTTTTATTATTTATCTTAGAAATTGTTTTAAATAATATCACCTAACAAATTGTTAGATGAATTTTTAAAAAGATTTAGTTTTTAAAAATGACTGGAAGCAAAGAAATGAAAATAAATTTTTCTTATTAGAAAACTGTTTTTAATCCTTTTAAATTCAATAATATTTTTAATCCATGGTTTAATACAATTTTTCTGGAATGATTGATTCAAATAACGGATATTGTAAATTTTGGAATAATTTTATAACTGTTTGGTTTAAAGATTACTTTATTTCCAAATAGTTTTATTCTTTATGAAACAATTATTGCTTAAAACATTTCGAATTAGATGTGTGGTCAAAGCTTCATAAACCAGATAACATACTTCGGACTGCGTTGCAATTTTGGTCTAACGGACATGTTACTCGGCAATGAAACGTAGGAGTTTCAGAGAAGAGTAGGAGTTTTTTGTTGGAGCTTGATGTCTTAGGGCATCTACACCAAAATGGTGCCCCATTAGAGGAAATAGGTGACCTGTGAGTTTGAATAAACAGCCTTCACACAGCTGTCGTGGTGCCATCTACTCGCAGCAGAAGTCGTTAGACTGACTTGACGCATCAGATCACATACGCTCGCAATATACCTGACTCAAACAACAGCCAATATCACCAACAACACATATACATTCTCGCCATAAGCTTGTTGGAATTGTGTCGTTCGTCTAACCACCAACTCAATGGTGGTGGAGACTGGCAGCATGGAAACCAGGCAGCATATCTCAGACTGAAGTGCACTTTTGGTCTAACGGACATGTTACTCGGCTACAAACTCTCAGTTTGGGAGTTCGTTTCAAAGGTATCCGCACCAAAATAGTGCCGTATTAGAGTCAGATGATTATTTTTATTTCTTTAGACTTATTTTCAACAGCCCAATTTGATTTCAAACTTGATTTTATTCATTTGATATGAATAGTGTTGTCTACTGTTAATTTTATTTCGCAACAGTTTCTTATAAAAATTTTACTGTTTTTATTCAGAGAGAAAATTACTATCAAATTATGTCAAACATTTATGTTGAAACCGAAACTTTTTTTTATTTAATAATATTTTTCAAACCACAACTTTCTGTTATAGTTAAATTTCATCAAACTAAAAACAACATGTGGGTCCAGGTGGTAAGTTTAGGATACGATGGACTGATTGTGTTGAAATAACGCAAGTCCCTTTTTTATCATGCTTCAGTTTCTACCTCAGAAGACTCTACATTGCTATAATACAGTTTCCATAATTCGTCGAGGATTTGTTTTCTCTGATATGCATTGTGGTGAAAATGTAAGGAAACTTCGCATCTTTTATTATATTTGAAAACTGTTTAGTCAAATGTGTATTACAATAGGGGAGCGAAATTCTGAGGAAATATTATAAGACTTATGCTAAAGAATGTTGAACGAAGTATGAGTGAAAATGTAATCGATTTTATTATTGAAAATTCCTTTCCAATTCATTACTTGTATTTGAGCTGATAACCAATCAAACATAAAACAAATAGTTGTAATGTGTTCTATTATTATTTAAAGTGTTCTTTATGACTTCTGGAATGTGTTTGAATAATAAATGATTTAAAAAAACCTTCGTTTTTTTCAATATATAAAATGAAGTTCCATGTAGGGAATCAAAATTTTATAGAAAATTATACGAAATCCGTGCGAACAGTCTCTCTGGTTCAATAAAAAAAATAATGAAATTTTATTCTACACGAAAACATAGTAAATGTAGGGTAAACATACATAAGATTACAACTTTCTTAAAACAGCGGCTTACCTGCAGCAAATCGGTAACAAACAGTTTTAACAACAGAAATCGTACAGATAAAATTTGTAGGAGAGAGACTTCAAGCAACTACTTACATCAGTTGACTAGTCAGCTATTTTCAACTGAATCAATATTGATTACTGGCTTGAATGAAATTAAATAGCTTTTGTAGCTTCTTAAATCAGTCTTAATGCCAAAATAAAGAAATTTTTGCCATGTCGCCAAGTTTGGCAAAGGGCTTTGACATCCCTTCATACATCAGAGCTATTTGTAAAGCCTTTTTTCTCATTAGGGAAGTATTATTACAAAATCATAAAAATAGTGAAGAAAATTTCAGAATGCATTATATTTTATTCAAAATAGCATGGATATTTTATACAAAATTTGTTTGAGATACACTAATTAAAAACCTGATTCAAACCAGAATTTTGTGCGATAAATAAATTCTAAGTGAATAATTATAATTAATTAAACTTTGCATTGGATGTATATTAACATTGTTCAGAAGCAAGAATTTATATAATGCTTAATCAACTAAGAAATTAGTTTCAAGAATTTCTTTTTTCTTTTATAACGCTAATATAAAATTGAGCCAGCTTCTTTTCTTTAATGAGCCAGAATCTTTCTTCCTGTTAGGCTACATTTTTTTTTGTATAAATATATATTAGTTTAAAGAGAGTTGTAATATTATTGAATCAAATTTGAAAAATGAGGTTATAAAAATGTGTTTAATAAGAATGAAATAATATCTACTTTGATTGTGCAATATCCTTGCACTAGTTTAATTTGATAAATAATTTATTGCCCGTCTGCTATGATTTTATTTTTGGAGTTTAAGTAATGCTGAATGAAATATTATTAAAATATTTTAATTAAAACTTCTTCAGGGAAGAAGAAAAAAATTAAATTGGTATAAAATCCAGAATCAGTGTAATCAAATTTTATTAATGCTTTGAAGGTCTTTTGAAGGTAGATTAATTTATATTTAAATTATAGTTTCGTAAAAATAAATTAAATGGTATATTAATTCTAAAACTCTTATTTCTTTCTAGAGCGATAGAATTTTAAGTATAAATAATTCACTCTATTAAGTTTACAGCTTTTGCGATATATGTTTTTAATCCTTTTGATAATTTATGCCTAATGACCTATTTAATCAATGGCAAGAAATTGCTAATACAACATTATTATTGAAATTAAGGTTTTGACATTTTTGGATAAATTATTAAATAAATAATTTTTATATTAGCGCAAAAGAAATTTGAATTAACTGCAATTATTTAAGTCAACATTGCATGATAGATAAACATTAAAAATTTTATATTATGTAAAGACACAGAATATGAATTATAATTCTAAGATGTTGTAGTAAAGAACATGATTTTAATTCTATTCAAGTACAAATTCAAATTAAACTTATTGAAATGTCATGGTCGTAAAAGTCTTCCATTTGGTAATGCCTGTCTATTTAAATGGTCTTTTATTTCTCCTGTCTATCCACCATTCTTCTTTTATGTTATTTATTTTAATAGACTTGACTTTATCTCATGAAAGTTTTGTTGCTTAGTCAGTAATACTAATGGCCTAAGAGGTTACTGGAGCTTCTATTTAAAATTCAATTTGCTCAATTTTTGTTGTTGTTACTTATGGCACTTGCCATGGACAAGCCCCGCTGATACATCAGCAGATTTTTAGCCTAAGAAATGCGTCTATTTGTTTTACAAGAAGTGCCATCTAGGGCTAAGAGTACGATTTAGCTACACACACGTCACAACCCTTTTTGGAGGGCGGACTTCATTCATGCAAACTACGAACAGATTTGACGAGCGCCAGCCACCATACACTCGGGGAATCTTTTGGTCGGTGAGTTTCGAACTCGTAACCTAAGGAGTACAAGTCCAACGCTCTACCAACAAGGCTATCCCTGCCCAAAATCATTCGGCTCAATTTTTAGTTTAGTTTAGTTATATTAACATTCAGTATTTAAACAACACTAAGGTTATTTTGAGTGGAACCAAGTAAATTTGAAACGTGGTCAGGATATGAGGTCGACACCTGTGCTGGAACCCCTCTTGAAATTAACGCCACACCAACGTGATGAAGTTTTGCCTTGATGGATTTTAATGTGCACCATAAACGCAAACAAGATGAAGATTTCTTCGGTAGAATCGGGTCTCGAACCTGGCTCCTTTCAGTTCTTAGACCTCACCATGAGGCCACTGCGAAGCTTGAAAGTTCATTGAAAGAAAAAGCGCAATTAATGATAATTTATAAATAAAGCATAATACAAGTATTTCTAGTGTCCATTGAATTTCAGAAAACTCTAGAATGATATTTCGTCTTGCTCTTGTTCAAATTAAGAAGAAAATTCAAAACATATCTTTAGATCGTTTATCACTGAATGCTGAACCACGGAAACTATTTAGTAGTAGATATTTCATTCTTTATATGGTTATTCCAATTGCTTTGTATGTTTTTGAATTCTCAATTGTATGAATAGATGTTTCCTACAATTATTAATTTCTTTCAAAACGATAATCATCAGTGCCATTTAAAAAAGATTTGTTTTGACAAAAAGTAAAAAAAATAAAGATTACACAATTTAAGACAAATAATGAGAATCATTACAATTTCAGGCTTTCAAATTGGACAACACACACACACACACACACACACACACACACACACACACACACACACACACACACACACACACACACACACACACAC
>JAOUZG010015602.1:8105735-8119309 GCA_026289955.1 Argiope argentata | reverse complement strand
TGAGGATAATATGAGGATAATTGCATATGAGGATAATATGAGGATAACTATATGAGGATAATATGAGGATATATTACAAGTCTAAAATAATGACATCTAAGAATATGCCATAAATCTAAAATAATAGCATATAAGGATATACCAAAAATCTAAAAAAAAATTGTTTTTTTAAAATTCTTTTATAATGATATCTTCCGATATATTTTGTGTGTTTTTTTAAATGAAGTAATTTTTCTTTTATTCCAAATTAAAGAATCCTGCTTGAATAATATAAAAAAATGTACTATATCGGGAAATATGATGCTTGTGTCTCTATTCTATAAACATTACCTCTCTAAAGAAATAATACATGAAATATAATAATCTGAAAACATGGCAAAGTAAATATCTTCTATTACTCAGATTGCTTGACTTAAATCTACCAAATTTAATATAAATAGTTTAATACCCGGGCCTGTACATATAAAAAATTGAATTAAAGAAAGATTAACTGATTAAAAATTGAGCAAGGGGGTTGATATTTTCAGTAAAAGTTTCCGAAAATATTATTTTTCAAAAATTAATATACGAATTCAAAAACCTGGCAAGAAATGTTATCATACCTGCATACATTCCAATTACATGTTCTTTTATTTAAAAAATAATGTAATGAAATTTTGAAACTAAAATATGAATGTAATTTTTTCGATGCAAATGCATAATTTTTGTTTGACTTGAGCATGGTCCAATAAATAATAAAAAAATAGTAAATAAAAATTTTGCATGTGTTTTTAAAGATAAAATCTTTTCTGCTTTGTTTCAATTTTTGTAAATTTCCCATGAAGGATCATTATAAAACAAAACCTGATTATACAAAAAGTAAGCCCATTTCTGATAGTACCTGGTTATTAATCATTTTAAAGTATAATCATATTATAACTTGGAGAAAAGCCGGCTTGCTGGCACAGAGGTAGCGCGTCTGCCCCGTGTTCTGGAGGTCCCGGGTTCGAGTCCCGGTTCGGGCATGGTTGTTCCTTGTGTGCTATCTGTGAGATGTGTGAATGTGCCCCCCTGTAAAAAGGGGCTGTGCAAGCGTATGTGTGTGTGTTTCATCTTCATATGAACTAGAAGTCGGACTTCTGCCCTCGAGTGCTCAGGGGTTCATACCCTCAGAAGCTACTGCACCCCTCTTTCCGCGGTAAAAAGCGGACACGACATCATCATCATCATCACTAGGAGAAAAGAGTTCTCCACTTTTTTCTGCAGAGACGAGATATAATTTAAACAATATTGAAATAGAACTTAAAGTCAACACGATGCTTATAATCCATTTTATAGAAGCATTTTAATATTTAATTGGAAACAAATAATAAAATGAATATTTTTGAGTTTTTTCACATTCTTTCTAAAAAATTAATATGCCTAAAAGTAATAAGAATAATGTTCGCAGAATTGACATTTCTTGCAATTCTTGGTGACATACAGTTAATTACGTTTGAAACTGATCCTCCTATATCCATTTATTTTATGATGTTAATAAATCTTTATTTTTATGTTGGTTGTAAGGGTATTAACTCTGAAACCAAGTTTTTTGAAGACCATTTTGGATCAATAAATACGAAGAATGAGATTTATAGTGAAGTAGTTGAAAAGACAGATACAAAAAAAAAGCAACAATGAGAAAACCAATACCTCAAGGATTTCATCATCATGTGTTTCTTTTTCAACGAGAGGCTTCAAATAGACATTCAAGAATCTTCAAATGAAAAAGAATAAACTTTTCCGGAGTAAGTTTGAGAAAAATTCGCTTTGTTAGTTATGGTTAAGAGGGATTAAAAGCATAAGAATCAAATTACGTGAAATAGAGAAGGGATTTTCTGCAATATATATTTAAGGAAGAAATTTCAAAGGAAATAAAATAAATAAGTCCTTTTTTGAGGATATGTTAAATAAAAGAATACATATTTTTTTAAAAAATAGTGTTGATATTTTTGATCTTAGTTTTATTAAGTAGTTAAATATATTTAATTAATATATTTAACTGTACGAATTACACCGTCCAACTTTATCGCCAAATTTGAAATCGTTTCCAATGAGTTGCTAAACCGACAATAATGGCAATACGGCAATGATTGCCGTCCGTTGATCATTAACGCCAAATTTAAATCCGTCGCCAATGAGTTACTAAACCGGTGGCGATTGTTGGCAAAGACGGTATAATACGTAAGTACATAAATTAGTTTGTTTTCTTTTGGATCTCTATAACAGTAGTTAATTTTAACCTTTTAATTACATAATTATTTCAAAATGGTTTTTTTGTATTTGAAGTACATATGAATTTTTCAATATGCATAAGTAGTACATTTTCTGTACGAATTAATTTTTCACGTTATTTTATTGTTGCGTGATATTGAAGTAACATAAGCTAATTAGCATTAGAAAAAAATTCAAACAAATTCAAACAAAAGCATGAAGTCCTGATTTACCTTATACAATAAGGATTAATATTGATATTCATATTATGAAATTGACAAAACTTCAATTGATTATCGAACAACAAAAAGTAAAATCCATACGTTGATAAATTTTAGTATCATATTGTCACATTTATTTCACATTAAATGTTAACATGTTTCTAAGATATAATATATGATGATGATTTCGTATCTGCTTTACAGCGAAAAGGTGGTGTGCAGTAGCTTCTGAGGGTATGGATCCCTAAAAATCCGAAGGCAAGAGTCTGACTTCTAACTCATATGACGATGACACATACTTATTAGAGTCGCCTGCAAAGCCCTCTTTTACAGGGGGGGGGAATCTCACTTCACAGATAGAACACAGAAAAACAATTAGGCCCTGACATGGGACTCGAACCCGGGACGCCTAGATCACGAAGAAGTCGCGCGTCATCTATGCCAGGACGCTTGCATATAACAACATAAAATTAATTATTAAACAGCTTAGAAATTATGAAACTATTTTGTATATAAATGTTATAAATTGCATAAAAAAGAACAAATAAGTAGTAATATATTAATGGTGCTAGTATTAATTATTTAAAAAATTATTTTAATAAACAGTAAAGCATTATCTATTTTTCACTTAATATTCAATAAAAATTTCGTTGAAATAGTGATTATACAGAACAGCAAAATAGTTTAAAAAATTGTTTTAATAATAAAACTTGTTCTAAATCTTTTGATTTTATTATTAAACGTATTAAATAAAGCATGGGGAAACATAGATGTTTTAAATTTCGAATTCAATTTAAGAACAATATTTTAGAAACTTATTAAATAGTTTCTCGAAACGAAATAGAATAAATTACAGCATCCATTTTTCTACCCTAGTAAGTTACTGTCCGAAATTACAGGAAATTCTTAGGAAAACTTTGATAATGAAGTAAAAGACAAAAGTGCGTGACTTTGTTTCGAAAACTATTCCTTGAAATACGTTTCCATAGTTTGGCAATTATTGCAATGTATATTCTCGTCTGTTACCAGCCAGAAAGAACTTATTTCCAAAAACATGTAGAAGTTTTTGTGCAAATATTTTTATAGAATAATTGCAAGACGACTCGTGTATATTCGAAGAGGAGCTATTGTAGAAAGAGAAGTTATACTAACTATTAGCATTCACAATATGAGGACCAATGTATTAAGAAATTTAGTTAGTCTGCAGTTTAAGAAAATATACAGAAAATAGAATTTTTATTTCATTTACTATATTAAGCGTCACATCTGTTACAACAGTATAAAAGTGATAACAGCTATTATTATAATAAAAAATGATATTAATTTTAAGAATATGTGGGTAATTTAATCAATTTATTTTAAATTTAAGTTCAAAAGGAAATTTTGTATTAGTATTTTAATTCAAGAAACTCACAAAAAAGTAAATTGATCGTAACAGTGTTGCTTTTCAGCAATGATAAAAACATATTTTCTACTATCTGCTTAATTCTGTTTATTACAATATTTCTTTTTGAAAAATTCTTTTACAATTTTCATTGTTTGTTATTTCATTGGTAAGATTTGTCTGCATACCTTAGTCACCTGCAGCAACTTTATAGTAAGATACTCAGATAATTCTGTTAAATGGACCACCACGATAGTTGTTAGTAGGAATGGCCGGAACAATGGTTGAATCCTAAGAACCATCACCGGTCCCGGTACAACCCTTCCCGTACAAAGCACATTCCGATGGGAACCGTTTCCAACGTTTCTGTACCCACCTGAGTAACAAGAGCAAATCACTATACCGGAAGCTTTTCTTCCTTATCTGTGAAGTGATACATCAGTGGTTGTATTTGCATAGATAATAAAGAAAAGCCCATTCACAGACAAGAGTAACTCAAAATGGGATTTAAGGCAGAATTACAAGTTGTCTGAAGCGATACCTTGATAAATATTTTACCTGCTGAAAAATTTGCAGTAATTAAGAAGTTTAATTGGTAATATGTATGGCCCATATATTCTCAGAAAATTAGTTGTTCTTAATTTGATTATTTGGAATTCGATTCAAAAAGTGTTCAGATGGAAGACTTTCATTTAGTTATAAAAAAGCAGAGGTGACAAAAAATCGGAATTTCAATGCGATAAACTGCAAAAAAAGAAAAAAAAATCCGATTTTTTTAAAGGCAATAAGCTAAATCTAAAAATAAAAAATATAAGCGTAACTTATTGGAAATATTCCTGATCTCCTAGTCTAATCAAATTCCCCAACAAAAGCTTTTTATGATTTCAGATAGTTCTTCGTATTTTAGCATAAAATGTATTAAACTGCACAAAACAATTAAAGGATTTTGACGTTGAGGGTTGATCTAGCTCCTAGAGAATTGTTTGAATGATTGATAGATTATCGAGAGACGTAGTAGGCTATATAAGTTAAAAATAACATTTGTTTGATAGAAAAAAAATGCGTATTATTGAGCAAACAAAAAAAAAAAACAATTTGTGCATATGAGGAAAATAAATAAATACAGGCGTTTCTTTTAAAGAAAATAATTTTTAGTAGGGGACATGGTTTTCTCCGGACGACCAGCAATGTTCAGTACCTTTGAGGAGCCAAGTCAATGAGGCTATTAGTGAGGAGCAGAGATTTTCTCTCTCATTCCTCCAGAAAAACTCATTTCCAGTTCTTGGAGAGTTTGTGGAAGTGGTAGGCGACCAAGTATTCGTCTGTCTAGAATGTCTAAACATGCTTGATCGGATTCATGTTTTGATAACAGGCTGACCAATCCATTCATGAAATATATGATTTAATTACAAGAAAGTATTGGTGTTGGGAGCCATAATAGTTTGAATTGAGTACGCTTATCCTGTTTAGAAACCAGTTTAAATGTTAATTTTGTAATTTATTGAAAATAGTGGGCCAGGACAGCCTGGCTTGTAGGAGGCTGGATTCACGTAATTTGAGTTGCGAGCTCGAACCCGTCCTTCGAAGACTCTACATGTGTGTGTGTGTTTAAGTCTGTGGTGGTTATCGACTCCTCCATGTTGAGAGTGATACCACTTGAAATACTGGGTCAGAGGTGATCGTTCTCTTTTCCGCATCTAAATTAGGATCTGTAGCTGAATGAAATGCAAGAATTAACTCCGCCCCATATAAAGGGTTTGGGGCGTATGTGAGATAGAAGTCAGACTTCTGTCCTCCAGTGCTCAGGTATCCTTACCCTCAGAAGCTACTGCACCCCTTTCTTCCGTTGTAAAAGTGGTACATGCGAACAACTACAGTAGAATAGAATTAAATAGGGGGACTGTACAAGTGAAATGTAAAAAAAAATAATTTAGCTTTATAAGTACCTGAATAAGCAACCCTATTTGAATTTAGGATTTCCTAGACACGCCACATGGTTTGCACAGTATATTGTTCTAACAATATTTTAAAGAAGAAATATTTTAAAATATTTTAATATATACACATCACTGTTAATGTTTAATATGAAATATATAAATGCCTGGTTTCCTTTAAAGAAACATAATTATGAAAATCATTCGATTTATGAATATCAATTCTGCAGAATCAGCCAATCGTTCAGAAAATATAGAAAAAGCACCTAAAATATTTTTTTCTATTTAAATGTTTAAATTTTGGTGGAGCAACTGTTTTATTAGATTGTAGAGATCCCGATTTAATATAACTTTGGCAGGATTGATGTTTTATTGGGTGCTGGGGGGAGACTTCAATTCGATATTTACCTTACATATAGTTTAAGTGTAATATTAAAGAGAAGTATGTAAATGATAATGGACCTTCTGTTTTAATCATTTTTCCAGCAAAGAAACATTAAAAAGGAAAAAATAAACGGAGAAATCTTCTATTCAGTAGTTTCAAAGAGAGAGAGAGAGAAAGAAAAACCATCTATTCAGAAGTTTTCAAAGGGAAAAAAAGAAATATCTATTCAGAAGCTTCAAAATTTAACACTGCCTTAGAATAGATAAAAGTACTAAGATTATTACTAAGATAAAATTGATTATTTTAGCACAAAGTTTTTTTTTTAATTTTTATTCATTCTCTTTTCTTTTTTCTAAATGCCATATTGCGAAGATTCTATATTCACAGTGTCTTTGATATTTTTCTGTACAATTCCCTAATGAAATATGATATCAACCTAACCAATTGTATAATGAAAATATTAAATGGTTTTTCTAATTATTTTTAAAACATCACCAATTTTTTTCCTACAGAATGATGTTATAAAAAAAGGGAACATACATCTATTATAAATTTTTAAAGAAAACGTTATTGATTGTTTAAAATTCAGTTGAGAATAATATATTTTATTTCAAGAAAAGGATACATCTAAATTTTAAGAAATGGAAACTTAGCCACGTTTCTTAAAATTCCAATGCTATAAAACACGATTCCATTACTTTAAAAGACACCAGTGTCTGCCAATTCAATTTTTTTTCTGAGAAAACTACTGTGATAAATGATTCCTACAATAGGTTGTCTTCCAGGAAATATTTTCAAACTCTTATTTCCCGAAATGGTTCATTTATATTATTTTACTGGAAAAGAAAAAGATTTACCGCAATAAAAGGGAAGATATCGGCTTGAGATCAAACAAAAAAAAATATTTTCCAGGTGTGATTCACCGGTCGATTGGTTTGGCGATAAAAAAGAAAATAAGCCAATTGGAACATAGTTTCTTATTTTAACTTTCCTTATAAGAACCATAAGGAACATTGATTGATTTGTTTCTATTTATGTAAAATGGGCTTTTGAGGCTGAAATCGCCGTTTTAATGTCATGTGAGAACATGATGTGGTTTTGGTAAGGAGGTTTTGTTGTCTCCGAGATTTGAAGGCAAAAATTTCCTTTTTTTTTCATTGGTGGATAGTGAGTCACTTGATCCATGAAATTTGAGGTTTGTTTCGCCAGTATTGTTGAAGATATTTTATTAAATTTATTATCAACCAGCCGCCTTTGGCGACCAGTCGGTTCGCCAATATTAATGCTCGCTAAAATTTTCATGTAATATTTTATGTAGCTGAGTCTCAAAACAGGTTTTTCACCAAAATATTTTTAAACCAAACAAATTTTGATAATCATATAATTCATTTATAGTATTATTTCCTTCAGATGTTTTGTTCATTGTACTACTCATCTTTCTCTTTCTATCCGAACAATGATTGCCCCCGAATTGATATTTTACTTAAATGGTGGAAGGAAAGGTCTAAAATTCTACGTTTTTATAGAATAATGAGATTCAAATGTTCATAAATGTAAACACACTAACAAATAAAGACACAATCGGTTTTCAAGAGATGCGAAAGTTTAAAAACAGCTTGGAAAATGCCTTGCACAGAGGAAATAATATTGACACACACACACACTCTTCTTTTCTTTTATTTTTTTTCTATAATTTTTTTCTTTACTACTTTTCTTTCTACAAACCCTTTTTTCGCTTTGTTATTACTTTTTTTCTTCCCTGCCCAGACTTTATTTTGAGCAGGCATAGATTAAATATTCATACCGACTAATAATGAAAGCACCTATTTTCTTTCTTTTTTAAACATCCTGTTATTTATGAATGAAAACCAACTGACTTCGCGTATTTCTTTCTAAACAAATCACAATTTATTACTTCCTGCTATCTAACTTAGTTAGTGTGGGGGAAGGAAATGAAGATTTTTGGCGGGAAAGTAAGATAAGTGTCGTTTTAACTATTTTCCACGCAGTTTTTTAATTTTTTCTCTCCTTAAGAACCATCCTCGTGCCTTAACGAAAATATTAAAAAAAATTAGCAGAATCGGTCAAGCCGTTCTCCAGTTTTGCGCTTAGCAACGCATTTTGAGTTGTATTTTTATTAATATAGATTGCTTTTTGTTTATCGTTTCTGTGAAATGACATCATCTTCCAGTTAGTTTGCGATTTCTTATTTTTAAATAAATAATCTCGATCTCAGAAGATTATCATTTGATTTTTTTTTGAAGTCTCTCTCAGTTGTAATTATCGCAATTTTGCAAAACACGACTTATAATTATTCTTTAATGATATTATAAGCGCAATCTTATTCATTGTATTTCTCAAAATACTGTAAATATCAGAATGTTACTTTAATATTAATCTGTATTACTTTCATTGGATTTTATTAAATATACAATAGCTTTCAGTAGTAATAAACTTTTCGTTGAAATTATTTTTTTATCTTAAAATCTGTCGAGCTCCAAAACTTTGTTTACCAGCTAGAAAAATTGAGAATGAAAGTTTTAAAAAATTATCATTAGAGAGAGACAGAGAGAGAAGTCTCATGACTGTTTCATACCAGTTTAAACTGGGTAATAACATAAATTAATTAAGTCAAATGATGATTTTAAAAATAAAAATTTTCTCACATAAAAACTTGAAATTTACGACAGTAAATTTTCTTTTTTCTGCATTTATAATTTTTAGTATTTTCATGTTCGATTTTTATTCACATTATTCATTTTGAAATTAAACATATTATTTTAAAGTTATTGTATAAAAAAATAAATAGTGTTTTTTTATATACGTAAAAATTAGTCAATCAATCTGTTAACAATTTGCTTTTTGACAATTTACTTTAGCTCATGAAAAGTTATCGGAAACTTTCTTTTTCTTCTCCAAAAGTACTTATTCGAGCTTATTCGCAAAGCAAAGAATCAACATCTTTTAGCGAAATTCTATTTTTTAAATAAAATAAACCCCGCCATGCCAATGCATCTGAGTATTCTTAATGACTATTGAGCGCTCTACTAATGACTACTTAAGCCAGCACACTAACTCATAGTCGTTGGGCGTATGTAGAGAAGCTTTCTACTCGAATAAAGCCTAGCAATAGATGCCTGATTTTAAATAATTATTATTATGAATATTCTGAATATTAATTAACAGAAACATATTAAAAGTTAATTATAAAATATAGAAATAATACCTATTGCCTACACTGAATGAAATAGTAAAAAAAATCTTAATAAGATAAAAAGTAGTTAAATCAAAGAAAATATGAATAAAACGATAGAGAAAGTTTTTTTAAAACCTCATACCGCTTTTACTAACTCCTGAGTTATAAAAATTTTCATTCAGGAAAAAGAATGATGGAATTTACGAATTACAGAGAAAAAAAGACACAGAATCCTATATAAACTTGCGAAGAAACTTCATCAGAAGTTTTAAAAGTCTTAGTATCATAAAGTATGATTTTCTTCGCTTGAAACTCTGCAGCTCTGTTAGTTGGTTTTACAATTCTTTCAGATAAAGTTTAAATGATAAATGACTCCCACAAAAAGAGGTTATCTTCGACTATTTTTTTACAATTCTTATTTCCTGAAATAGTTCATTTATATAGCACTATAACTCAAAGGAATTTGATCAAATCGGGAAACTATTTTATTGCTGAATTTTGGCTTTGTGATTGGTTTAGTAGTAGAAAAGAAAATGACCAATACTATCAGACGTTGTAATTTTTGTTTTGATCTATTGATCTGAAATTTAAAGAAATGAATCTTCACAGCAGAACAAAATTGTATGAATTGCCTTTATGGACAAGATAAAAAAAAATTTGTAGGGTTTTGCAATTAAACGTTTTATTTTAGGAGATTACTTAAGAAAAAAATTCACAATTATTTGATTTCAGATGAAAATTATTTTGATTTTCCCATTAGCCAATTTTATTACAGAAGTCCATATAGAAAAAAAAGGTCAATGGATTATTTTTTGTTTTGTTTTGGGAATGAGGCTTTCTGGCGTCAGGAAAAATTTGTAGGCGAAAAATGAAAAAAAAAATATTATCTGCACGATCATCTCAAAAAATCAACATTTAAATAATGGGTTGCCATCGCATTTACAAAAGCTCCGACTAAGAAAAATAAGTTAATGACTACAACATCTAAAACAGAGAAAAACTGTCATTTTAAGCACGTGATTATATGAAATGAAATAAATAGGAAATGTGATGTTTTTTTTTTTAAAAAAACGATAAATGCAAGAGAAAGTTTTTTGGATCGTTTGTAACACTAAAGTGACCCATTCAACGAAACAATTAAAGTAAATAAAAATATAATTTAACTTGCACGAGCAAGTGGTGCTTGGCCGTTCAAGAAATTAGATTTTGACATGATACATTGAAATATGCATAGCAGATTTCATTTTAATATTTTTATTTTTCAAAGTGAATTTTTTGATGTTGAAGCCAACATTTTAGAAAATTAACATATCTCAAATTTCGGCTTTATGAAATGTACATGATTCTAACATAAGAGATACGTTAATATTTTTTTTCTATTATTGAAGTATTAATATTGAAATGTCTTAAAGTTATACTATATTCGTAAATGTAACATTCTTCAAATGTTACAATCAGGCAACAAACAGTTTACGTCAAAATCAATTTTTTCCCCTTGTTAATCCCGAAGTTCATCGAAATTTTCCTCCGGCTGCGATAAAGTTGGATCTTAACACGTCTTATGTCATTCGGCAAAAGAAAATAATCTTCTTCGTCAGATGCCATAAACAATTAAGACAGAAAAAAATGAAGTTCATTATTATCTTAGAAACTGCGAAAATAGATCTTATAAGAAAAATCAGTTATCTCTTTAAGAATGAGAAAAACGAGGAATAGAGGAACTACTCGATAAAAATAATTTTATAAAAAAAGAAATTTTCATAAAATACTGATTTATGTGATTGTTAAAATGTATTACTCAAAAAATAGACTTTTATATGGCAAATGATATTTCATGTCAATGATAACTAAAATTTCTATGATATTCTTCAATTTAACCCAATTTTGTGAACTCAATTACTTGTCTATCTGTTTGTATGTTTGATACAAATTTTTCAATCAATTTCAAATTCATGCTGATGATCAATAGACTTGAGACTTTAAACACAGCTCAGAAAAGGTCTACAATGCAATATTAAATCCATTTTCTTGTTGATTGTTTTTAGTTTTTTGGGACATATTTCTCCATTGGTTTTTAACTAATCAAAACTTTCATTATTTATAGAAAACCTAATGATAAGAAAAACAGTTTTTTTTGTTTTTAAGATTTTTTTAAAATTTAATTTCTTGTACAAATTTTACTATAGATTTTAAATTATGTTCCTTGTGAGATATAGCCTTGGAACTTTAAATATAGTTCAGAACTAAATGGCAATGTTATAATTAAAAGTCTTTCCATGATTCGATAAAAAAATTTATTTTGGAAATATAGTTTAATGGGAAGTTATTTTAAAATCAACTGCAGAATTTCACACATATAAAATAAAAACATAGAAAATATTGATTATAAATGAAATAAATTATTAATATAAGAAATTATTGATATAGGAAATAAATTAATAGTTGGCTATACTTAATAATATCTTTTAAGGGAGAGAGAGAGAAGTACACGAAAAAAAATCGAGGAACTACATTTGACAATTCTTTAGGTGAAACTAATTATTAATTAGTTAAGAACAGATTTAAAAAATATCTTTGTAGTTACTTTTATCTTTTAAAACAGTTGAAGGAAAGTATTCAAGAACTGTGGATAGGCTAATTCTTTTGTAAAAGAAGTATTGTATTTCTAAATTTAGCTGACATAAGCACTGTTTTTTTACAGGCTATAAATTTTCATTCTTCCTTTTCGGAATCATTCCTGCAAAAAATAAGCTTAAGAGACATTTTGAGAGTTTAACTATTACAAGAAAAGTTGGTGGTAGTAATAGAGGCTTTAGATATTATAGTTGAAAATTAAAAGATAAAAGATTTTTCTCTCGACATATTCGTAAACTTATATGAATAATTTCTGTTAGAAGTATTATTTTACATTATAATAAGAGCTAAACTTGATTTTCTTTTGTCGAAAAGAATTTGCATTAACCTTCAGGGCTTCAGTTCTTTATTTCTTTTTCATTTTCAGTTAATACAAAGATAATAAGTTTAGACTATTCCTTTTTTCGGAATTTTAAGATAAAGTAACTAAAAGAAATTATAATGTGTGAGTTATTAACTAAAACTGATTTTTGTCTTTTTTTAAAATTACATCTGTGATATGAACTTTTCCTTTATAATTAGGAATCTAGCAGTCGGCTAAATTCACAAAAGAAATTTTGATGTGGATTTTGAAGCACAAATATTACTTTGTTACTGAAAGTTATTAAATTGAGAATAGTTTTAAAAAATGAAAGAAACAATGAATTTGTTTTTGTAACGATTTTGCATCAAATGGTATTAGAATTTAGGAAGTAAATAAATAGAAAAAAAAAGAAACTGTATAATTTAGCAAGGAGTGCAAAATATGTGAAAATCCTATCATGTTGATGAAAGAACAATGTAAAAAAATAATTATAATTCATGGTTTACTTTATTAATGCTATTTTAAGAGGATTACGTGTTTCTTGTTCCTGAAGTTAAAATAAATATAAATTAAATTTAACACTACTACAATGAATCACCAAATACATGTTCCTCATTTGTGCCTTGATTCTTTATGCATGTCGTTTCACGAATTCATTCATAACCAATACGTGGCAAATGAAGGTCGCAATACGAACTCGCAACTTTGGGCCAGTAGCCGAATAACATAACCACATTGCTAAAAGCACACTTAACGCATCGTAGATGTTATCTGGCTTATGAAGTAAAGGCCAAGCGTAATAGCCAGCGTGTGAGTGCATAATGTAAGAGTTACTTGCTTGCTGCGTCAAGTAAGTTTGACGACTTTGTTTTGCTTGCTGCGTTATGACAAAAATATAATGACAAATAAATTTATTTAAAATCGGAAATTTTACTACAACGCATCGGGTTTTTCTAAATAAAATTCGTAAATTTCCTGTCCTAGTTATTATTTCTTCTCCTCTTTTATGAAAGACAATTTTTATTGAATTTCCAACATAATGCTTTTAAAATTGTCCACAAATGATGAATTCTCCCTCAAGAACTCGTATTGTGTAATGGAATACGAGAATTCTCGTTTAGTGTCTGCTCATTTAAAACTTTTTAATTTAGAATTATGGTAATTACCGCATTCATCAAACGTTTAAAACATCATAAATTTAAGAGTAATAGCAAATAGAATAAAAGAACGTGTTTCTTTTAATTTAATGAAATGAATGTAGTCAGAACAAGGAAACATTTACAC
>JAOUZG010015602.1:8080634-8090665 GCA_026289955.1 Argiope argentata | reverse complement strand
TATATATATATATAATTTTTGGGTAAGCCTGGATGGAAATTTATTTACTAACAGAGATAAAGACATTATGTAGAGAAGCATTGATGCGACTTTCATACATAAGGCAATCTAAATCTTCAGAAACAGTTCAGGGGGTGAACACATAAAAACAGAATTTTTCTTAAATTAAAGTAATTAAAAACATAACTATGAGCAACAAAGCAGAACCAAATGTTCCTAAATATTCATGTTGATGTATTCAAATATATATTTAACTTACATCAATTCAATTAATTTAGTTTAATTTATTTTCATGGACAAACTTTCTGGGGCAGTCATCGATTTAAGCCTAATCAACGTCTCTTGTTTTGTGGTAGGGTCAACTAGGGCCTAGAATACGAGTTTTGCAACACACTCATCACATTCGCTTGCACAGCCCCGGTTGATCCGTAGAGAACCTCGCCTCCTTGGCGCACTTTTCAAAATCGCCATCTGCCCGCGCTCTTGCGTCTTGTCTCCCGGAGGAAGATATCTTCTAACGACAAAATTATGTTTCCACATTTGGTGCTAAATATCCTTGTCGAAAAAGGGGTGATGCTCTCTCTTGTCGCACCCACAGCCCCTTTGTACAGAGGGGGGCACATTAACACACCTTATAGATAGAACAAAGAGGAATAATTATGCTCAAACGGGGTCTCGAACAAGAGACTCGGAGATCACGGCGGAGAAACACTAGCCCTATTTCAAGACGCTGGCAAAAGTTTAACATGAATAATCTCTGAAAATATATTCAGAATTTTTTATGAATAATCTCTGAAAAGATATTCAGATTTTTTTCTGACTAATCTCTGAAAAGAAATTCAGGATTCTGAGATTTTTGTATACATCTTTATTGCATTAAACATTTAATGATTTTTTAAAATATATATGTTTTGAATTCAAATATGTAAAATGTGATTGTTTATAAATTGTTTCATTAAAGCATTCATTCGCGATCTTTTCAATAGCTGCATTGAAATTTCATCGATGCATCTTATATCATGCGTAGATACTTAAACAGTTGGAGTAATCAACAAAACGCTCTCTTGTACTATCTAAAAAAAGGTGTGATTCCTAAGAATACCTTACTTGGGATTGGAGAATGACATTTCGAACTTTTAACTTTTCGTATGAAATTAGCATTTTTACTAAAACTTTAAGGCCAGTCTTTGCAATAAACTTTGACATGGAATTAATAATGAGCAGAACACCAAAATTGCGTTATAGACATCTTTTTCTCAGCCGAACGAAACCAAAATTTGACGCAACACCGCAATTGTAGTCGCAAAATCCAGTAATAAATTTTACATACTTAAATTATCGCATTTACATGCCTTATAAAAGTACATACCGACATAAAGTTAATTCCTAGTTGGATTTGTCTCAAAATCTGACAGGTTTCTACACAATAAATTTAAAATCTGTGTACCTAAGTTTATTTATTTAGCACACTTCGTTTTGTAATTATTGTATTGGGTTATATTTTAGCAGCAAAAGTTTCTCGGATCAGATTTTATTCAAATTTAGACAAAAATCTGAAAATCTGTTGCGAAGATAATATATTAAAGTTCATTTATACAGCTCAAAGTCTTTATGAGATATCTTTGTCACAGACAAACAGGCATCTTCTAAAATGTATTTTTCGAGCTGAAGGGGGTCTCAAACATGGGTATTCGTCAAAAGATGGAATCCGAATTTTTTGATGGTTACAATACTTTATATTATAGATGCGAGAAAATAAAAATATGAAATATATCGTGCATATGCTATTAATTAATTGTCTAATTATAAATTCATGTGAATAATTAATTGAATTCGTTTTGTTTTTCCCGTTAAATGAGTCTTCTATATTTATTATAAAAGTTGTTGTTGTTACTTATGACACTTGCCATGGACAAGACCCCTGCTGATACAGCAACAGATTTAAGTCAAAAGGAGTGCCTCTTGTTTTTGATGTAGAGTGATCTAGGACAAAGAGTCCGACTTAGCTACACACTCACCACATTTGCTTGCACAGCCCCTTTTTACAGGGGGGCACAGTCACACATCTCACAGATAGCACACAAAAGAGCAACCATACCCAAACCAGGACTCGAACCAGAGACTCCCAGAACACGAGGATGACGTGCTACCTCTGTGGCAGAAAGCCGGCTATATGAAAGTTATTAATGTATGAATTTTTAATATTTAATTACTCGATCCTTACACATATATATCCTTACATATATATATACATTATTTATATATTCTAAACCTTTTATAAAACGAAGTGATGAAACAATTTTCCACTTTTCCAAGAACGCGTTGATACTATTTCAAATGACAAAGTTGAGACCACTATGCTTCTGATGTTTAGGAATTCTTTTTCAAGATTTCCTTTGAATTGTCAAATATTTCTTTCTCTAAAAAATATTTCTTCTTCGATAAATTCTTCTTTGAATTTATCTCTTCTCAGAAATGCTCCAAAAATATAATACCTAAACACATTGATGGATCTATCATGTATACAAATCGTTTTCCCACTGCTCATAAATCAGTTTCCTGGAAATCGCTTTTCTTGTTTCTACAGTTCGCGAGGTATGAAAAAAGTCTGGGGAAACGTTTTGAGTTTCGATAGAGCTCAATCCGATATTTTCGTTTTGCATTATCTATGAATTCATTTCCAGATATATTTCATTCTCCAATAGAAAAATACGTATTTTTTCTATCTGAAATAGTTTTCTCTTTGTATAAGACGTTAAAAAATTAAAGGAGTTTTAAAAGCTTACTTAAATTGCTCAAAATTTAAATGTTGCTGTAATCATATAATATTTTTCATTGTACTTGTAGGTATGTCATAGTTATAAAATGTATGAATCCGAAGTAATGTATATTGTAATATGATTACCGATGTTATTCTCTCTTTTATTGACTTATACAGAGTGATTAAACAAAAGTGAATAAAATGATATGATAGATCCGTCATACAACAAGGATAAAAAATCACATAGGAACAGTGAGTCGCAAACACCTGTAGAGAGTGTTAGAGCCACGAGAAGTCTTTGCGACACAAACACGAGCTGAGCAAATGAATATTGTCTTCATTCGAGCCGTGTTGATGCTTTGTCATAACATTTCTAGTTGCACCCATCGTGAAAGAGCTGACATGCATTTAATTTACAGAATGAACAACAACAATGGGTGATAAATCTGGCGAATGTTTCGAAAGAAATATCCTGGAGGAAGCTTCTGCACATTTCGGTATATACGTCAGAACTCATCTGCAATCTATTTTTCCTGACATCTGGATTGATCACAGTGGACTAATTGAATGGTAAGCAAGATCGCCAGATCTTTCTCCCTTGGATTTTTTTCTCTAGGGGAATTTTAAAAGGACTTGTGTTTGAAAAATCAATTTCAACGCGGGAAGACTTGAAAATACGATTTGATGAGGCAGCAGGGTGTGTTTGGGATACACCGGGTATCTTTGAGAAGGTGGACCGCCGTCCCATCTCAAGCTTGTCTCGATGTACCTGGCAAAGTCTTTGGGCATCTCCTGTAAGCTCATCATTTGGTGTGCATTAGTCGCATGTGAGTGACTAATTATCAATAAAATGATCTCTAATGGTTTCGTATCTTCTCTTTGTATTATGAATTATTTTAGACGTTCTCTAACGGCTCCAGATTGCAATTTTGATCTTCTGCGCCCCTGCGATTTTTGATCGGTGTTGTATGACTGTTCTTCCATGTAATTTGTCCACTTGTGTTTTAATCATCGTATATATTTATCTATACGGGGGGTAGTTTTGAGTTTCACTTTCTGTTAAGAAAAGAATGGATTATGTATTTTAATACTATCCTTATCGACAAATAAGAAGTAAAACATGGAATAAATATGAAATTTGTCATTGATGTCATTTAGGTACCTTGCTTTAAAATTATAATTATTTGATAATTCATGAATAAAGTGGAGAAAAAGCTAAGTGATATTTATAAATTTAAACTAAAATTTCATAGCTTTTATTATTATTCCGCAAAGGTTTAGTCAACTAACTTTCAACTAGATTATTCCACTTTACCTAAATTATTCCACTTTTTATTAAGATCTAGATTTTTTTTATATTCCAAAACAGATGTTGTTTCTTGTATGGACCTACTGTTTAATTGAATTAATTAATTCATTAACATTTGAATCCAATTGTAATAAAACACGATTGGAAAGACGATTGCTGTCATGGAAAAGAAAATTATATATATTAAATTTAAAAATTTTAGCGCGTCTCTCAGAATTGATTCTAGTGCATCATTTCCGAGTTTAAAATTTCATCTTAATAAAGACGACAAGTCAATTTGATGAATATAAAAACCAGATTAATATTTACAATTTAAACGCTCAAATAAACTAAAATATCTATTAAACTTTATAATTATTCTCACTTCTAATCTGATCAGTGAAACACTATGTATATAACAAAAGTCTTGAAGACCGAAGAAAAATATTGGAACCAATAATTATAATAATAAAACACAGAAAAATTAGGCTTAGTAGATATCGCTCTGGGGAAAAAGATTATCACTGACGTGCCAGGTTTATTTTTTGGTATCGTCGTCTATTATCTATCTTCTTTGAAGATAATGGGTAAAGATAACACTGCATAAAAACTCGATAAAAACAGTATCTCCACACAAAAAAAACTTTGTACACAGCTTAGAAAATAATCTCCTGAAAAGAGAAGGTCCTCTGAGAAATCTTGTCTGGCATGTCGGACATGTTTTCTTCTGATTCCAGACTCTTTTTTTTGACAGAATATATCATAGTTTTGCTTTCATTGTATTTACATTCGTTTCTACAAGATTGTATCAATCGTGCCAATGATTTCCAAAATTCATTTTTTTTGGTATTCTTGGGTAACAAATTTTTTTTTCCAAAGCCCCATAAATTAAATTCTACGGATTTTTGTAGAGTTATCATAAAGTTTTTAATTATTTAGCTAAGAAAAAAAATAGCATATTATAATTATTATAAGCTATATAGAAATGCATTAAATAATTTTTAGTAATTATAAAGGCCAATAAGATGAATAAGATTTCTAAATACTGTATGTTTGATACATTCATAGAATTTCACAAGATTTAGCTTCTTTTATGCAAGCAATAATTTTCAAAGTCAATTGTCGAAATATTTTACCTTGTAACAGTCGAAAAGTTTCTTTTTGTATTATTAAAAAGAAATGAAATAAAAATCCTGAACTTTAGCATTTAATTATTGGATATTCATCTTTAATATGCAAAAACATTTCATTTTATTAAATTTTTACTTTAAAGTAATATTAAACAGGAATTCTAAAAAGATTATATTCTTTATCAATAAGATGCATGTGATGAATTGACGTTAAGTTAATTTTGAAAATATCCTTTTATTACTATTATTTTATGAAGAATATGATAGTATATTTTTTATTCTAAGTGAACCGGCGTCCTGGCCCAGAGGTAGCATGTCTTCCTCTTGATCTGGGCATCTCGGGTTTGAGGCCTGATTAGGGCATGGCTGTACTTCTGTGCACTATCTGTGAGGTCTCTGAATGTGCCCTCTTGTAAAAAGTAACTGTACAAAGATAATATGATAGTGTAGCTAAGACGTACTCTTGACCCTAGTTGGCGCTACTTGAAACAAGAGACGCCCCCTCGGCTTAAAAATCGCTGATTCCATCAGCGAGCTTCTCCATGGCAAGTGCCATCAATAACAACAACAATATTCTAAGTCAGGTTTTGATAAATATCAGAAATATTTGCCTTTGAAGTTATATTGAGATGGCTATTACAATACTGAAAAATAAATAATTTTTCACAAATCCCATACTTATATCGATATTATCCAAGATACTGCACGAGAGTTTGAAAAACCTATGTGCTTAGACACACAGTTGCAATTGAATAATAGATACATTAAAGTGATAAATATTTTAAATATATACATCGCTGTGATTAATATGATAAATAGATACATCGCTTTGATAAATATAATAAATCGATACAACTTTGTAATAAATATGATAAATCGATACATCTCTACGACAAATATGGAAAATATATACATTGCTGCAATAAATATGATAAACATATATTTATTACCTTTCCCCACAGCACTTGAAAAATATTGTTTTTTTCATGCTTTCACGAAAACTATCCTCTTTATTAAGCTTCAAACCATAGTTTCAGTGAGTCTTAAATTCTTAAAACTAAAATAATATTCCAAGCATTTTAGAATTTCATCGGCTTGAAACTTGAAAAATATAAGGTATTGGTATTTATAGCAACAAAGGCTTTTATCCCCGGTTTCCAGAAGTTAATATTTAAAAAATCTTGTCAATAAACAAAACAAAAAAAAAAACACGCACAAAAAAACAAAAACAAATTGGAGTTTCACTCAGTTAACAGTTAAAAGCAGTACCACTGGTGCACTTTAGTACATATTCGGGAGTTCCAATGAAGATTCATCGGCTTCTTTATTCTTTGAATTTCAAAGCACATATTACAAGCATTGCCAGATCCCAAAAAGTTTACAATTAATGTCAGCTACAAAAAAAAAAAAAAAAAAAAAGAAAAAAAGACGAAATAATATTAATAAAAATATGTTTTTCAAAGAAAAAATCGTTTGCTTTTAACCTTTTAATAATATTTTAATTGAAATAAAAATAGTAACAGCTATAAAATGTCTTAAAAGGAATCGTCTGCTAAATGACAGTTAAAAGATTTAGATTATGACATTTACCGTACAAATATGTTAATCGATATGTGATAAATATGTGTGTCGTTAGAATCACTTCAATATTCCATACTTCACTAAAATTAAATATTTTTTTAATTAATATTTTTAAGAAGTATCTAAATAATTTAAAATTAAATAAAAAAAAAATTTTCGGTAATTTAAAGAAGAATTTTTAGAGCTGTATCGTTTATTCTCATTTTTTAAAAAGATTTCTAATAAGTGTGAAAAACATTATAGATTAACTAATTTATATTTTTCATAAGTTTGATTTTATTTCTTTCATTTATGGAAAACAAGAAACCTAAGCTGAAATTTATCCCCAAACATTTGATATGAAAAAGTTTCTGATATGAAAAAGTTTTAAAATATTTGCTTGTAGTGTATTTTTGTTCACAATGCACTACTAAACATTTCAGAATTTAATCATTCATGTTATTAAAATATGATTCAATACCAACAATTCCACTGAGTAAATATTTAATAAAATAATTTAAGATTTCTTTTAATAAATATTGTTGTGTATTTCAGAAAATATTTTATAATTTTATTATATATATAAGGATTACATTTTAGAATTATAAGAATATTATAATTTGTATCAAAGTTATCTCATAGATTTATGTATTTGAAATATATTTATGTATCTAGATCTTTAATATCTGTTGTTATAAATCTTGCATGCTAAATAAGAATTTCAACATGGTGTCCAAAATGGAAGTATTTTCAATAGATCGTAGGAGAATCCTTTCAGTTTGGAAAAATTCTTTATATCAGTAATTTACGAATGACTTGTAAGAATTATATATGAAATAAATCATTAGTATAATGAATTTTCTAAGATGAAATTTTTTTTTGCTCTAGAAATAAAAGAAGGAAAAATCTTTATGTTTGATAAATTCCCATCTTGTGAAAGGTTACTCTTATATAAGAGTAACCTTTCACAAGATGGGAATTATAACAAATAAAGTTTTTATGTAGAATTGAAATTTATCTACAACTCAAATCGCAACTGATTTTAAAAGAACGATAATTTTATTAAGTTGAAATTCTTTTAGATATTCTGTAAAAAAAAGTTAAACTTTTTATGCCTTGCTAATTTTATTATATCTAGAGAACGTATGACTGTATATTGTAATATCTCATTGTGATTATTCTAGATAATGACTTTTAAGTCAAAGAAATATAAAAATAAATTAAATCTTTCTTAATTTATATTTTTGGCTATTTAGTAATTTAAACAAAACAACAACAACAATAACATATGGTTAAAAATGATAATCTAAATGTTAAATGAAATTTTTCTTTTCACTTTTTCGTTTACATAGTGGAGATAAATTATAGTAATCTTAAAAAATAAAAAAAAATAAATGTCAATAAATCTTTAAGACTTAGACCTCCCTGAGTTTGAAAAACAAATTTTTGGATAATGTCTGTCTCTCTGCGCATGACAAAGATAACTCAACAATGTTTTACTCTAGACTGATGGAAATTGGTATACTGTCTTTATACCAGATTTGTAGATTTCCAACAAATTTTAAGCAAAATTCCTCAAAGTCAATCTGTTTACCCGGTTACTCTTATATAATTTGACACAATAACTGAAAAAGTGAGAGATCAGGTTAGATAAAATTAGATGCATAGAATTAACTTCTCTAGTCTAGACACCTTTCACAGAATTAACTTCTACAGTTTAGTGATCCTTTCACAGAATTAACTTCTATAGTCTAGTGATCCTTTCACAGAATTAACTTCTATAGTTTATACACTTTTCACAGAATCAATTTCTATAGTCTAGACATCCTTTCACAGATTTAACTTCTATAGTCTATACACTTTTCACAGCATTAACTTCTATAAACGTTTCACTGAATTAAATTCTTTAGTTTAGACATTATTTCTCAGAATTAACTTCTATTGTCTTGACACCTTTCAAAGAGTTAACGTCTATAGTCTAGACATCCTTTCAAAGAATTAACGTCTATTTCTACACACCTTTCACAGAACTAACTTTTATACTCTATCTAGACACTTTTTACAGAATCAACTCCCATAGTCTAGGCATCTTTCACAGAATTTCTATAGTCTAGACCCCTTTCACAGAATTCACTTCTATAGTCTAAATACCTTTCACAAAATTAGCTTCTAGAGTCTAGACATCCTTTCAAAGAATTAACTTCTATTGTCTATACACATTTCAGAGAATTAACTTTTATACTCTATCTAGACAATTTTCACAGAATTAACTTCTATAGTCTAGACACCTTTCACAGAATTAACTTCTATAGTCTAGACTTTTCATAGAATAAACTTCTATTGTCTAAATACCTACCGAATTTCGATCGAAATCCAACAAGGGATTGACCGTCTGTTGGTCTGAATTTTTAGAAACTTATAAATGTGATGACTGAGAGATGCAATGAATTAATTATATCAAATTTGTGATTTTGTAGATACGAGGTTTTATGTCATATTTTATTTCAATTGCTTGAGAAAAATGTAGCTAAAAGAAAATTTTTGCATTTATATATTATTAATACAGGCAACATATTAATCGTCAAATAACATGACAGGGATGACCTTATTTATTAAAATGAAGTGAATCTCTATCTAAAATGAAGATCTATTAGTAATGGAATGAAGTTTGGTATTATGTAACTATGTTCGTCAATGCCATACCAAGAGTTTTCTGGCAGGACAAGTTTATTGTGAGTTTGCGAGAAAGATTGAGGGAGGCAACTCAGCATTGGTTATTATTTAGATAATTTTTAAATTGTCACCTTTATTATATAAACTATTTATAAAAAATATTATTCGATTATTCATTTAGAAATACAGAAGAATTTCAACAGATTATTATAATTTATCTGTTGAAGTATTCTATTTTTTCATAATATTCAGAAAAACTAACTTCAAACAAAAACAAAGAAAAAAAAACAGTTGAAACTTGAAACCTGAGGAAACTGGTAAAGTAACAAAATACCAATCACTTAGAAGGAAAAGTCCATGTGGCTGAGATCATTTAGAACATGATAATATCTCAGATACAATACTTCCGTAGTAAGGTATCGGAAACCACTTCATGTCTTTCCTGGAGGCAGACGATGAGAAAAGCAGAATACAAATAAACGCCGAGGAAAATGTTTTCAAACAAAGATATCTACCGTCTCAGAAATTAATCTTACTAAGAGGCAGGATAATAAAAGAATCTTGTCTGGTATTATAACAAGGATGTTCTACTAATTACTGTAAAGTGTATATATATATA
>JAOUZG010015602.1:8066646-8077634 GCA_026289955.1 Argiope argentata | reverse complement strand
AAATTTTAAATTGCTATGGTGAAATTTACAAAAAAATCATTTTAAAGGTCCCTGGTAGCATTGACAGAGCTTTTAGATGAATAATAAAAGAATAAGACAAAAATCGTCTCTACTTTATATTTTCTTTAATTTGGTGACGTACAGATTTTAACTTGATTTTATAATTTTTAATACTATTAATTAGAAAACCTTGAATCTTGAATTTTGATCGCCTTTATTTTGTTTCAGTAGGACACAAAATAAAGTAGGAAAACTAATACTTTGTTTAATTCCTGAAAAAAAAAACTAAGAATAGTATGCATGAAGTTTGACTAATAATGTCTCCAAAACTTCTCCAATACTTTGACTTTCCTTTTCCTTTGTAACTTTGCTTTTCCTTTTTAAAACTTTAATAAAACCTTACATAAAAGGGGGGGGGGTTAACTCTGAACAATATCCTAATAAAGGAACGAATAGAAGGAAATATTCCATCGAACCTCATGTTCTGATGTGTAATTTGACAAGCTATTTTTAACTATATTGACATTTTTGTGAAACGGTGAATAAGAATATTAATGCATACCTTTAGGGTGAAATATGCTTATCAAGGATGCTGTTCATTGATTGGAATCTTAATTGGAATGTATATAAAGCCATTATAAAAGTGCTTCTGTTGTAAATTTTTTAAGAGAATATTAGAAAACTTTTTAAACAAGGAATTAATAATTATTATATTTGTAATGTAATGTATCAATTTATAAGCCCAACTTCTCTTTGCAATCATGAAAAATTCCAATTATTTACATTTAAAAAAGCTTAATATCTTTTTAGAAAGATAAGGAAGAATGTTTTTCAAAGTTTATAAAGCACAGTTCAGAGAATTCTTTTTTTGGAGTAATTTTGCTGAAACAACTTTTCAAACCAAATTCATTCAGAAACAAAATCGTTGCAGTATAAAAAAAAAAATCTTAGATTACAAAAAATAGTTTATCAGTACAAGTAAGAATTCTGAACTTCAGGTAGTGATTTATAATCATGTAAAATTAATTAACTGAGTTAACAAATTATTAACTCCAAAATATAAGTTTTTTCCTTAATTTAATTAACATTTATCTCATGTATCGACCATAGTATATAAATAAATTAGTACCTTTAGTAATTACTACTAATTTAGTAATTTTTCATAATTCTTATAATGGTTTAAACACCATTAATAATTTTTTAACCATTAATAACTAGATTAAACAATTTCAAATTAAGTATACAAAAATGAAAGAGTTCATTCATAAAGGATTCCTGTATTAGGAAAGACGTTAACATTTATCGATAGATAGTCACTAAAATGCTTTGTTCCACATTTTTTATTAATTAAAATAAATATCCTCTTTAAATTACCTTTTTAAAATTTTTCCTTTTAAAAATAAAAGTTGTTGAAAATAAAATTAAAATATCTAGGATTTGTTC
Organism: Argiope argentata; assembly: GCA_026289955.1. Taxonomy (NCBI): domain Eukaryota; kingdom Metazoa; phylum Arthropoda; class Arachnida; order Araneae; family Araneidae; genus Argiope; species Argiope argentata. The sequence continues at coordinate 8,076,191 of JAOUZG010015602.1, read as the reverse complement.
AAATGCAGATGAGTAAAAACCCTAATATTATTTTTTGGCAGATTTTCTTTTACATTTTAATAGAAATAAAAAAATGGACCAAAAATAGCTAATAAGAGAGACAATTTAGAATATATTACTCTTTTAAAAAATATATTTAAAAATAATCACATTATTGACGACAAATGGAAGAAAAATATTTTTAAGAAATAAAAATTTCCTCCCGAATTTTCATTACTTTTCCTGAACATTTAAAATTTTAAAAGTATTTTGATATACCAATGTCTGATTTCAATTAAAATAAATAATGCATACATGCAATTATATAAGGTCCAGCTTTTTCGTAAGAAAAGTGATAAACAATAAAAAAAGAGATATTAAAATGAAATCTGTTATTTATATTTTAATGTATCATGTCAGAATATAATTTCTGGAACGGCCAAACACCGCGTGCTCATCCAAGTCAAATGATAATTTTATTCATTTTAATTGTTTCGTTGAATGAGTCACTTTATATTATTGCAAACGATCTAAAAAAACTTTGTCTCGCATTTACTGTTTAAAAAATATCCCATTTCCTATTTATTTCATTTCATATAATCCCCTGCTACAAATGACATTTCTGTAGGTTTTATTTGCTGTAGTCCTTAACTTGTTTTTTTTAATCAGAGATTTTGTAAATGCAATCACAATACTTTATTAAAACCTGATTTTTTGAGAAACTCGGGCAGATAATGAAATTTTTATTTTTCGCCCATGGATTTTTGTTGACGCCAAAAACCTCATCCCAAAAATAACATCATATTTTGACATGATAAAAAATCTTTTCACATTATTTGGTTCATTCATTAGACGGGAAATATATAATTTATTGATTACTAAGATGCATAAGATGAAAAATAAATTGAATAGTGTATAATTTCTGAATATATTATTATCTGAATGCAAATGTAGTGCGAAGTATGACAATTATTAATGATGGTGAATCATTCCAATTATTTTTTAGAAAATCAAGCAGGTACAGTCTTAAATAATGAACTTTCAGCTTCGAAGAGCAATGATGCGTTACGTAAATTAGTTATTAATAAAACAGAACTCTCCAATTAGTCACCGGAATATTTCTATGAGTAATATTTAGCAGGTCCCTGATTATGGACAGAAACAACATTTCTCTGGTAAACTATTCTTGGCGATATAAATCATGTCAAAGTTCTAACACACATGACTTCCTGTTCTTTTCAAATGCCATTCTTTTCAAAACAAATGGAAAAGTTGAAACATTAGAAGCAATTTTTCATTTGACCATTCCAAGTGACACATGGGTATTTTCGAATTCAACGAAGGTCTTCGATTGAAGATTTATATTTTTATGGCGTACGTAATTAATGAAACAAAATTAGCATTTCAAGCTCCATGTCTTTTTACTTTGTAGAACTTCTCTCAGATATGGAATCATAAATTAAAGATTTATTAGTTAAGGCTGTACGTGTATGTATATGCATTGCTAATATATTTTAAAAATATTATAACCTTAATAAATAATAAAAGAAATAATTTTTAAACATAATTTATTTATTAAATGCCTTTGATGAACTTTTAATCGCATACAGTCAATTGAAAAATACACTTCTATCAAAATATTTTAAAGAACTTCGCTCCTATTTAAAACTTTACATACAGCAAATTCTTATATATCTTTTGTGCAACGCCATTTTAATTCAACCTTTAATTCCATGTTAAGTATAATCTTCCTTTCTTGTTTAAAAGGTACTTAAGAAAATTAATTAACTTCGAATTAGTTTTAAAATTTAAATTAAACGATTGTGTAGCAAGCCTTATTCATAACCTAGCACATGAAAAGTATTTTAAATTTTAATATCTAAAGGACTCAATATACTTCATAAAAAATAAGAATACTTAATATGATTCATAAAAGATATGGTACTTGAAATTATGATTATGTAATGTCAGTTTGAGTAAATATTTGAGGACCACTTTTAGGGAAAAAATTCGCATATATTCATAAACGCATTATATAATAAAATACGCATTATTTCATGTTGCGGTTTGTATTGAAATATGTGTTAAATATATGTTTTTACCTTCTATGATATGGATCAAGCTTAAATCATTTCATAATAAATTAGTTTATGCATCATGAAAAACGATCCATAGAAGACACCTCAAGCATGGAATCTCCCCGAATCATGGTTTGTTTTCACCTACTTTTTAGGAAAAAAAAATATGTAGTTGACCCCTCCAAACTGTTTATTGGTTATACTTCTTACTTGAGGGGTTTTACTATGATCTTTGATCCCCCCGGAAGTACTAAAAATGATGATGAAAGGATTACGGCTTGGTGGGAGGTTTTCAACACCCACTCTTTGGGTACAGAAATGATGTCGGATTACTGACCAGCTACCAATGACGGGGCGGGTTACATAATAACCGGTAATGATTCTTCGAAACTCAAGTATAATTAAAGGCAATGCTATTCCAGTTATTCAAATTTATCCCAAGACCTTTCAACGGGGAATTGTAACATTCTCTGGCTTCTTGTTCGTTGATGTCCATAAGGATTCAACTGAAGTAACGGGATATTTCTGAATGCTATCACTTGATACTGATTATTCTATTTTTTGCGGACATTTGGATGGGTTGAGGGCGTAGTCATTTAACTAATATAGTCAGTTAGCTTAGTCAATATAAATGTTAATATTTGTGGCATATTTCGAATAGTAACTTATATTTACGAATTTTCATTCAGATTTATTCTGTTTGGATTAATTTAATTTATCAGTACACAAATTGGGAAAATGTGCAGTCGCTTATAAATTCTTTTATTTAACATGCCTTTTTTCATATTTGTGAAAATGAAACTTGTGATTCTTTTTTTACTTATTTCTTTACCAGCAGATACTTTAAATTTTAATAGAGAGCTGGTCGTATGGTCTCAAGTCCGAGACCTGATTCCATCGAAGAACATCCGCTTCAGCTGGTCTAACGTTAAATCCGTCAGGGCCAAATGTCCTCCCGGTAGTGTGGTGTGGAAGTTTGGAGACAGATATAAAGCTCAGGTGTCGTCTTCGTCATCTTAGTGCAGTTTAAATATGGAAGAAACGTACAAAAATAGCCTGCGTATTGCTTCAAAACGGGACATTAATGTAACTAAACTTCACAGAAGATAAACTTGAATTTTATTTTAATAAGATATATAAACTTGAATTTTACATGTTTAGGTTTTCTCGTAGAAAATATCTAATTTAATTCTTCCAGATATTAAAATTTTTATTTAATAAATTAATGTTCTTAAATTTTGGTTTCTCTATGTTGATAATCCTTCGATGTCAAATTTTTGTAAAAAAAAATTCTCGATTATATAATATTTATAAAAATGAATTAGAAATATGAAATAAAAACTCAGTTGTATTTATCATAATATTAGCAAGGAATTTAGGAAAGAACTCTTATTACTTAAATTAATAAACCATTTACCAGAGTTAGCTTGATAAGTTTTGAAAGAATCAAATGCTTATTATAATGACGTTGGATTTTCTTCTGAATATAAGATATTTTTGTTTACTAATTTGTATCCAATTTATCAGCTTGCATCTAAAAGGAAATACATTCTATAGAAAAAGTATTTATTTTAATTACATATCTTACAGCTGATAGATAAATGTAATCAGAACTTTTATCTGTTTATTAAAAAATTTCTGAATTGACATTAAATATATAACCACACTTAAAAAGAGCTTAATTTTCACTCATAAATTATTTTTATTATGTTAATTAACTTTGCGCAGTAGAATAGTTTAATGAATATGGAAAAAAAAAGACTCAAATGTTAATTTTGAAATAAATAAAATCTGTTCTAAGCTCTTTAAAACTTTTTTAAAAATGTTATTCCAACATTGCTAAGAAATAAAATTGAAGTAAGCCATTAGGAAATTTCAGTTTTAAAACCATCCGTAAAAGTGCTAAAACATTATTATAAACCAATATAACCTGACAAAAAAATTGAAGCCGAATTTTTAAGAATTGTGTCAATGGAAAGAGGAAAATTCTTTTCTTATTGAACTCTTTGTTAAACCACTTGAGCCGAAAATTTTTCCATTGAACTCAGTATTGCGCCACTTTAAACCGAAAATTTGAAATTTCGGAAATAGTTTCGGAGTTAAATTAGTTTCACTTTGGGGACACTAACCAATTTTTCCTTAAGTGTTTCCAACTTTAGAAGCATTTTTTGAAGGTCACAATAGGTTGCCTGAAAAGTTTAAGATTGTTTTCTACGAGCTATAAAAAAGGAAAACCATCGGATAACTAAATTGAATACATTTCCAAATGTCGATAGAAAATCCTCTATCTTTTTTTCCCCACTGGAATTGAGCTACCCGTGAACTAAAACCCTATTGTTAAAACTTCATGAATGATTCATTAGAGCTGTGTGGCTTTGAAAAGGCCAACACAGAATTTTCCTTTGAGACAGAATATTTATCACACTCGTTCTATTGAGAATATTTTTTTCTGTAGAATGATTTGTGTTTAGTTAGAATATTTGTATGCGAGTAATTTATACCTAAAACTGATTGAATTGCTACAGAACATAAATGAGACTAGAAATTTTTTTATAATAGTTTTATGATGCACTCTGAATTCTGTCTAGAAATATTTTATATATTATGGAACTGAAAGTTACAAAAATGGACAATATTTAAGGGAAAAATTATATAAATGTAGTGAAATCATATTATTTAGCACTTTTATTTGATATTAATTAGATATATTATAAAATGATCAATATTCAGGAATTATTTGTCTTTAGTTAGAATATTTTTATGCAAATAATTTACACTTAAAACTGATTGAATTACTGCTGAAAATAAATGAAATTAGAAAACTTTTTGTGGTAGTTTTATGGTGCACTCCAAAATATTTTCTGACATGTTTTATATATTATGAAATTGAAATGAAAGAATAAAATATTATTAAGTGCAAAAATGATAAAAATGAAATGAAATAATATCATTTATAGTATTTTTTATTAGATATTAACTATATACATTATAAAAAAAACTAATATTCTGGAACATACATGAGCAATTTTATCGTTTGTTGTATTATTCCATTTAATTGATGTCTGCGGATTGCAAAAAATCTGTTTAGTGTGTCCTAATTACTATTTGATTAATTGTTACTTTTATAACTTATACCGTGTCGTAATAGCCTGGTTGGTAGGGCGTTGAAGCTGAAACCCGCCAGTTAAAGACTCTCCGCTTGTATGGTAGCTGGCGCACGTTAAATCTGTCGTTGACAGAAAGTCCCCCATGGAGATAAATACCACTGGGCTACTGGGTCAAAGGTTATAGTTCTCTGTTCCAAATCTAAATTGTAATCTGTGGATGAATGAATGAAATACAGGAAGGAAGTCCTCCTTGTACAGAGGCTATACCCTCAAAAGCTCCCCCCGGGGGGTGGTACCTCGTAATTGGGGATGAGATGTTTCCGGTATGGTGGTTGGACCTCGCCAACCCGGTGGGTACACTAATAGGTGGAAGTTAAGCTCCTGACATCGATGATAGGCGTACTTCTTTCGAGGAGGGTTGTACCGTGCCCGGTGATGGCCATCAGGACTTAACCACAGTTCCAGCTAATTGCTGTTGCGGCAGGCCGGTCATTCATTGCTTATGGTTTATCTGTGTGCCTTCGTGTAGAGTCAGGGAGTCTGTTCTATGGCTTACCCTCAGAAGCTACTGCACCCCTCCTTCCATTGTAAAGCGGAACACGAGGAAAACTACAATAAATGAGGATTATTAGCTATATTTTTTAAAGTTGTTTATTCTTTTTCATTTAGTTAGGTCCCCATTCATATCATGTTTCAGTTTCTAAACCATTTTATATCGCTATAAGTTACTTTATTATATATCCACGAAGTTTTTCACTATTCTAAATGTCGTAATATATCAGGAAGACATCATAACAATGTTGTTGCTCTAGATATTAAAGATATATGGATATATTATACAATTTTAAAATGTCACGTTTTTTTAAAAATATCTTTTAATTAAATAATTTCTACCAAAATACAATTAAATTAGAAGGCATATTGCTAAAAAATTAAAATTTTTAATCAATAGCAGTTATTTTTATCACATTTTATAAAATATCTTTGAAGTATTAATATTGATTAAAATTCACCTTAAACGATTGTTTTAGACTTTAAATCGTTTATATTATTATTATCTAGTCATGAAATTTCGGATCCTACTACTGAAGCCTATTTGAGGCTATTTAAAAAAGCCCTATGAGAGAGATACGCAATCAACAGATGGAATTTCCTAAAGTAAGTTTTTGATTGGAATCTATTGAAATTGAAAGTGATTTAACTCAGCCATATTTGGTCGCAAACGGGAGGAAAACTTTTCAAGCTCTATAAACAATGTTGAAGCAACATTATTCATATGTGTCTCCCTGAATAACGCCATGTTCTTCTTGAATAATGTACTTATTATGCAGCGTTATTCATGCGATACATGCCTAATGTTGGTGCTTTAAGCAAACATGTATTTTGTGCAAAGTTTTAGTACTTTATGAATATTGTATTACACATGAAAGTATACGAAAACCGTAGTTTTAACAATTTTATATTTATGAACTCAAATAGTATAAAATATAGCTTTTCCCTACATTTTCTAATTTGAAGTATATGCCTAACGGTTCAGAAATATGATACAGGACCATAATTATACTTGAAATTTACATATAGATATTTATGATTGAATAACAAATTATTGCAAAGAAAGAAAGTAATACAAAATGGAATATTTTCTGTCCTTGAAAGCATTTTTCCCAATGGAAGTATATATCAAATGGTTTTGAATAAGATATGCAGCATAATTCGAATATATATCAAGAAATATTATATGACTTCTCTTTTTTTTACTTAATAATTACAATAAATTATTGCATAGAAAAGAAATAACTTAAAGCATATTTCTGTCATTCTTTTAAAACTTTTTTTCTAATTTGATGCAAATATCTAACACTTTCGAAATAAGATATAGAAATATTAACCCAAAATAACTTTTTTTTTATGCAAAGCATTAAGCTATCGTAAAGCTATGAAATAAATTTAAAAAAATAATCCAGCTTTCTGCACTATACACGATTTATAATTATTCTTTCAGCGTATAAATATTCGTAATACAATACCTTTTAAAAAAATTAACATTCAATTTAAATTCCTTTTTTAGAATAATACATGTATCTTTAGACAAAATAATTTTAAGCTTAAAGCAAAAAGATAATTTACTTATATAAATCAGTTAAAATATTTTCGATTAAAATATCATGATTTAAATTATAAAAATATTAAGTGTACTATGACGCCATTTTCCAAACGAATGTAATTGTATTCAAAGGAATTATTTGATAAAAATTAATTTTTAGATTTTATTTATTATATGAATTGTTAGGAAATTAGTAATTTTTAAACAATTTATACATCATTGCGAAAATTAGCTCTACGATACTAATTGATTAATAATTTGTAAGTTTTATTATTTTTTATCATACATGATTTTTTCCCTAAATTCATTCAGATTAGCATTTATCAGCAAACTTATCAACATAATCTTTATTTACAATCATTAAATATCTATTTAGATGTTATCAAATGTTAAATAAAAGAGATAAAAGGTATACTACAATTTTGGCGAATCAATTTAGATATAAATCATCAAGAATTCAGTAATGAAAACATAAAATTGAATTTAGATTCCATTTTAATCTTTTTTTTTTCTATAATTGAGACCGGCCTAACATTTGAAGTAGCTTCTTACTAATCGTTGGTAATTTTTCGAAGAAGTTAGTTGGTGTTCTTATAATAAATTCTGAAAAAGATTCGATTTAGAGATATTTCTCTCTTGATGAACTAGGGTACATTAATTATCTTCCTGTTCATGACAACAGCACCAACAACTAAATGATGCACAGAAAAAAGATCTATTATACCACATTCTTAATTCATTTTTTCTATCTTTTCTTATTCTTTTCCTTTTTCAAAAATCAAGAAAAAATAATTGTCAATAAAAAATTCCCCATAAAAATTAATGTTGCTTAAAATAAACGATTTTTCTTATTTGTATTGTTGTGATAAATGCGAGCAAAAAGAAAAAACATACCCATTTCCGAACACATTTTTCTTTTACGGCTATTATACTTGCGGTGCTTCCTTAGCATAAATAGATAAAAAGTTATTTATGAAACCATAAAATTAATACAAAACAAGCAGTTTATTTTTGCCATAATTTATGTGCAATATATTTAACTTTGAACTTTCATTTTCTTTGTTTTAGAGATGTAAAATAATACTTTTGCTTTCTTATATATTTAAAGCAGATATAAAAAAAATGATATTTTAATTTAACCTCTGCTATTTGGAGAAATATTTCAGTTTTTTTAAAAAAATTTAATCAAACCTTTATTTTTTTATTTCTTTCAAAATATCTTTGCAAAAAAAAGAACATATATTATAAATATGAATAATAACACCACATTTAGTTAAATTTGATTCTGAATGTTCCTTAAAATAAATAGACTGGGGTTAAAAATATTTATTATTAAATGGTTGTTTTTTATTTCAAATATTTCAGTTCCTTTCAATTTATAATTTTAACTGTTATTTACATATAAAAATCGAAATGTTTGTATATTAAATATAAAAATGAATATGGATACTCTGTTTTCTTCCATTTCCTAAGATATTGCAAATTACAAGAGTATAAATATGTTTTCTGAAACTTCTAAAAAAGTCTTTAGTTAAAAATAAATTATATGTTTATTTACCGTGGTTGTCAAATAATGTAGATAAATTTTATAGTTAATAAGTGTAAAGATTTAGCAATGTGATCTGATAAAGAAAACTCATCTCTATTAATTCTTCAAAGAGTGAAATTAAATATCATAAAGAATGTTTTGTCGAAGTACGTCTCAAAATGTGTAATTTAATTTTTATATTAGCAAGAAAAAAAATGCGGGCAATAATGTTTATTTTATTTTTTTATATATATGAATATTTCAAAAGTGATCCTTTGATTTAAAACTCAATTCCAAAGTTTATATATCATGTAATTAAATAAAAAAGATTTTTATTTGTTATCTGATAATTCTGTATTAATAGTTCTTGCTCACCTCAAAAATCCTGAATAATAATGAATAGAGAAGAATATAATTTCAGATTATTTTTAAAATCTTCAGACTCATTCTAATTCAAAAATAATAAGAGCAAATAAAAATATTTTTGGATTAAAGAATAAGGTTGATTTCTCGTGCTTAAACCAACCCTTCTACTTAATCAAAATGAACTCTTCTTTAACGAACTAATTAATTCTTTTTAATCTGCCCTTCGTGCTTTAATGAAAGTTGCAAGGAAAGCAGGAGTTGGAAAGAAAAATGAATCAGTGTTAAAGATTTAAACTTTCATACATTATATGAATAATTTTGGATTATAAAGTTTTGAATAGGGAAACTTTAATCAAAGATATAAATTAATATGTCAAATAAAT
>JAOUZG010015602.1:8037559-8061646 GCA_026289955.1 Argiope argentata | reverse complement strand
AATATATATATATCAAACATTATGTGTGTGTGTGTGTTTCAAGTGCAAGTAAATTTTTTAAAACTTGTAGAGTTTACATTTCATGTTAACACAGTTTTTTCAAATATTAATTCATTAATTTTTTAATAATTAGTTAAAAGCTAATTTTCCTGAATTTTTTTTTCATTTTCCTCATCGTCAAATAAGTAACGAATTCAGTTTATTTCCCCCCTACGCCAATGGGATTAGGCTTAACATGTTTCCGGTCAATTCTTTCAAACGATTCTGTTTATTTTCATAATGTTTGATGCATTGTTAATGAATCAATTTTTCTGATTCATTTTAAAGTACTTTCGAATTTAAATAATACAGATTAAAGAAAGTTAAAAATTTCTAATCTGTTTTGTGTTACCCCAATTGGTGTAGAAAAATTCACTCTTTTTACGTTGTCCCAATTGACGGTGAATCCTCAATTGGCGTTGCAAATTCAAAGTTAATATAATTTTTTTGATCTATCCTTTATAGTAAATGTAATTATTAGGCTGTGATAGCGTAATTGGTAGGGCAATGGATCGAACCCGCCAACCGAAGACTGTGTGTGTGTGTTGGATGCCAAATTTGTCGTTGTCACAAAGTCCTATATGTTCAGAGTAATATGATGGAGCGGTTGGGTCAGAGATGATCGTTCTCTTCTCTAGATCTAAATTTCGATCTGAGGAAGAATGAAATAAATATATGACTGAAGTTCACCCCGTAAAAATGATTTGTGACATGTGCGAACTGAAAGTCAGACTTCTGCCTTCTGGGGCTCATGGGTGCACATCCTCAAAAGCTACTGCCCCCACACCTTCCGTTGTAAAGTGGAGCATGAGAAAAACAACACCAATTGTAATTATTTATTTAAAAGTAGCTAAAACAAACATTTTCTTTGTTGACCGTTGAAAGAACTACCTTAATTGTTTTATATAACTTGTTTCTGTTACAATACTGTTGGAAAGCAGAGATAACTTTTTTCCTTGGGTTTTTTTATGTTTATCACAGTGTTTCTACGGACTTACATATAATTTCTGTGATAATATCGCTTTTCATACGATCATCATGTGTTATGTAATTTATTTATATGCTACGCCGATTGTAATGAACTTCCTACATATATAATTCTCCTCTGTCGTGTTATTTATTCAAATAATACATGCAATGTCATAGATTAAACCATTCTGAGATACTGCGAGTAATGAAGTCGCTTTCTTGGATACTATCATAATGTATTATATTGCCCATTTATATTCTCAGAGAAATGAAGAAAGTTACCTGGATATAATCGTCTTCTATTATGTTGTCAATTCATTTTCTCTGCGGAGCGTAACAATATGTCTAGATATAATTATTCTGTAATATATTTTCCCATTTCATATACTACGAAGAGTATAGCAAATTTCGTGGATACAACCAATCAATGCTTTGCTATAATTTCCTGTGGGAGTCTGGGCCTTGGGGTAGCGCATCTTTCCCTTAATCGAGGTATTCGAGTTACTGGTTTGGCATGGTTGATTTTCACCCTATGTTCTATCTGTAAGGAGTGTAAAGACCCCCCCCCTCATCATGTAAAAAGGGGTTGCTCAAGCGAGTGTGTGAGTGTCATTATCGTATGAGCTAGAAATCATACGAATGATATCTGCCCCCGGGTGCTCAGCTGTCTTGTTGTTGTGTTATTAATGACACTTGTCATGGACAAGCTCTCTTCTACGATTTTTAAGCCAAATGAGCGTCTCTTGTTTTCGAAGTAGAGCCAACTAGGGTCAAGAGTACGTCTTAGCTACACGCTCATCACATTCGCTTGCACAGCCCTATTTTACAGCAAGGGGCAAGTTCATACTCCTCACAAACAATACACAGAAGAACGACCATGCTTTTACCACGACTCGAATAAAAGAATTAATTACATTTAATAAATACAATTGACATAGGAAGTTGCTGTTATTAATGGGACTTCCCATGGACAAGCTTGCAGACCCAGTCAGCAATTTTAAGCCGAGGGTGCGGTTGTTGTTTCAAGTAGCGCCAGCTAGGGCCAGAAATATGTATTAGCTCCTCACTCATAACATTTGCTTGCTTGCAGAGGGGTGGCCACATTCATACACTTCACATATTGTACACAAAAGAACAGCCATACCTTGACTGGAGTTGAAATCCAAGAAACCCAGATCACGAAGAAGACGCGCTACCCTTGTGCCAAGACGCCGGCGTTCAGGAGTCTTTACCTTCAGAAGCTGTTCTATCCCATTTCCGTGGTAATGCGGACGCGACATCATTATCTAATAATTCCGACATCATTATCTATAATATTCTTGGATTCTATGATTATGTATTATATTTTCAAATTAATACATTTCATGGGATACAATAAATTTTTTGGATAAACTATCCTTTGTACCTTGGTAATATTGACGTTTGTACGATCAGCATTGTTAGAAACAAATTATTTAGTTAATGTAAAAGTTTCAATGGAAGAATTGTATTATTAAACTGTAATGAAAGAATTATACATTCAACTGATGAGTGAAACAAATATTTTATTCGAGTTGCATATCGTAATTAAATTTATTTATTCAAAGAAGAATTGCAATTTATTTTTGGGGTCTTTTTACTTGTAATCTTTTTAATTAAATTTGAAAGGGCTTTGAATTCCTTTTAAATAATTTTAATTTTTATATAATGCAATAAGATTCTAAGATATGCTTTAATATTTGAAACAATAACAAAATCAACTAAGGTCATGAAAATCAAAAATCGCAAGAGTATTTTCAAAAAGTTTCTGATTATCCATTAGATACAGCCGATGGAGTTTTCCATCCTACTAACTCTGAAGATTTCAAGCGATGAAATCAAATTTTACAGTGAAGAAAACCCCTTCAGACATATCAAAATTTCCGCATCATTCTACACCAAATTTACTTAGGAAAGACGGTAAGTCTAACCTACATATAAGAAATCCAACAATAAAATCGAATGCCCACCCACACGCCGTCACATTTTCACACGGCACACCTACAGCTCAACACTCGATTTCCTAATGAAATTTTATTTTTCCACTGGAGTAATTTACAGAGCAGCCGGAGGCCATATCACAAGTTGAAGAAGGAAATGGTATAAGTAAGACCTCAGGCTAGACACTGATACACTTCATTCCAAAATGAAATTTAAATTAAGTGTTTTAACAAGGTTTACGAATCTCTTATAAAAGAATTTAGAAAAAATTTCATTTTCTTCCGTTAAAATTAACTTGGGGTAGGCAGGATGTATTTTCAAACCGTTAGTTTAATTCGGCACATTACGTAGAAGCATAGTTTAAGCATAAAAATATCGAGTTGTCTCACAGCCAAGGGGCATTTTGTTCCATTTAAAATGTTCTACGAACGAGTAAATACTAAAATATGTATTTTTGTTGCATGAATATATAGAAGCTAATTATAAATTATATTTATTTGATAAAAGAAGAATTGGGGGTTGAAAAATAAAGATTCGAATATGTTTTTCCCATTTTTTGTTAAAATTATTTAAATATATATTTCATAATTTGCATGAACTATAAAATGTATTCTGAAATGTTCTATTGCAACAATAGTTTGTTTCTGTAATCCTCATCTATCCGTAAGGAACATAAACATGGTTAACTATGAGGAACTGTAACCATATTTTAATAAAACATGAAGTCTGAAAAGGTTAATCGATGAAACCTGCTTATTCTTCTGTTTTTTTGTTTTTTAAGGGCTTTTGGTAAAAGAACGAAAATTTAAATTTGTTGAAAAAAATCATCTCACTATGTTCACGGGTTGTACATAAATATTTTTACAGCTTAATAAGGAATAAAGATGCTTTATTCTAACCGAAAGAATGAATTCCTAGTTACAAAATAAATGCGAAACGTACAAAAAACAGCACCTCCAGCTATCAACAGATAATGGATGATAAGTAATCATAAAAGCGCAAAGTTCTCTGAAAGAAGTCTCTGAATTACTCTCTGAAGCTCAATTACTCTCTGACGTATTCTACACTATTGACTTTCTATCACATCGCTTAGCATTTTAGATTTGTACAAATTCCATCACTCTCTAAAATCTTAGATTTTGTCGCCAATGTCATTAAATTACTGACTCCAATTGTCAAATGGCCACCATATTTGTCTCCAAAGTCAAGTGTCAATAACTTTGGATCCATCTATTAAACTATCTTTTTTACTAGAATTAATGCACTTGGAAGCAATATTACAAATTCGTATCAATATATTATATAAAAATAAATTAGAGGGAGCCTTGTAGTAGTTGTGTTTGAATATATAGAAAAAAAATTGTCATCTTTTATTGCATTTATAATTTTTTTCCTTTGTTGATACTTTTACATTTGTTCTACTGTTCTCTTTTTCTTCATTGAGTTTCTTCGACAGAGTAATTTGGGGAAATCATATATAAACCATTGTATCTCCTCCCAGGAAACCAAGAACTTTCCAAAGAACATAAGATAACTTATTCTTTAAAATTCGTCTAAGAGCCAGGCACCACTTTATCATATTATTATTGAAACGAGAGGTTTGAGGCAATCAAAATTCTATATAATTAAAGTGTTTGCTTCAAATTCTCTTCACATTTGATTAGTCTTTTCTTTCTCATTGAATAATCTATTAGAAAAATTATAGAGGTAAAACGCAAAATTTAACTTAAATTAGAGAGTATAATAATCATAAAATATAAAAAATTACTTACAAAAGCTTTATAAAGCTTGATATTTTAGATATTTTTATATAAAGATATTTTTAAAGCACTTAAGCTTGCCTTAGCAAATATTCTTCACAGATTCTTTCTATTAGTTTAGGAATATTGAAAGAATAACATCCATGCCAAGACAATAAATATAGTGGCAAACGTAGGTAAGGAAAATATGTCTGGTATTTACTTTTTTCAATGTTTATTTTCCGAATGGAATGACACATAATGCATAGGTATCTATATTAAAGACGAAGTACAATCAATCTAAAAGCAATGGGTGATAACTTTACTAAATCTATTATGTTGATATATTGAGTAACGTAATAATATTGGGAGAATGGTGTGACAAATATGATTGATCGAATAAATATTTATATGGAAGAGATAGATTATATAAAAATCCTTTCCGATTGCTGCAAGTAATTCGATAAATCATCGTATATTCCGTCCTTTTTTCGGAATTAAAGGCTACAAAACTGAGTTTGCACGATTGTTAGATCTTCTAAGTAGGATTAATAATAAAATAAACAGCTTTTTTTTTAAAAAATAAATAAATAAATAGATTTGGTATAAATATAAGAAATTTTATTTTTCAAAAATATCGTCATTACATTAAAAAAAACTAAATTAGTATTATTACATTTATGCTAATTTTTTTTCAAGATAGTTTTATTTTTCTATGAAAGGGTGCATAGTTAAACGAAAGAAATATACATATGTCTTTTGACTGTATGGTTTAATATAAATGCATTCTTTACAAGTTGGATAATTAGCGCGTCTTCCTCGTGTTTTGGCAGTCCCGTGTTCGAGTCCCGGTTTGGTCATAATTGTTCTACTATGTGCTATCTGTGAGGCGTGTGAATGTGCCCTCCTGGACTGTGTAGCTCAGTCGTACTCTTGGCCGTAGTGGGCGCTACTTCAAAAACAAGAGACGCTTATTTTGGCTTAAATCTGCTGCTGCATCAGCTGGGGGATTATCCAGGGGTAAATGTCATAAGTAACAACAACAACAACAAAGTGGATAATTAAATGATTTGTTTAAAATTAGAGTCAATGTTAATTTCGCCTAATACTGTTTAATGTTACAAAATACTTATATGCAATTTAAAACAGGAATAATGAAATACACATGATAATATCTAACACTTCTTATGTTATCGAAGCTCACCTGCCAAAAGATTCCCCGAGTGTGTGGCGATTGGCGCTCGTTAAATCTGTTCGTGGTTGCAAAGTCCTCCATATCGAGAGTAATATCACTGGGGGTACTGGGTCAGTGGTTATCGATTTCTGTTCCAGGTCTAAATTACGATCTGAGATGTATGATTGAATTTGCATGAATGTAGTCCACCCCCTAAAAGAGGTTGTGACGTGTGTGTAGCTAAGTATTACTCTTGGCCTTAGATAGCGCTACTAGTAAAACAAGATACCTCTATATCCGGTTTAAAATCTGCTGATTTATCAGCGGGGCTTGTCCATGGCAAGTTCCATAAGTAACAGCAACAATACTTTTTAATTTGTCGAAATATTTAAATGCAATTTAAAACAGATAATGAAATACAGGTGATAATATCTAAAACTTCCTATCTGCTGGCGTTCTGGAACAGAGGTAGCGAGTCTTCCTCCTGATCTGGGTTTCCTGGATTCGAGTCCCAGTCAAGGCATAGTTGTACTTCTGTGGTATATGAAAGTACTTCTGTAAAAAGGGTTTTTTGCAAGTAAATGTGATGAGTGTGTAGCTAAGTCGTAGTTTCGGCCCTAGTTGGCGCTACTTGAAACAAGAATCCTCGGCTTAAAAATGTTGACTGGCTCTGCAACCTTTTCCATGGGAAGTGCCATTAGTAACAACTTCCTATATCAATTTTATTTTTTTAATGAAGTTATTTTTTTAATTAAATAACAATTTATTGCAAAACATTACTGCTTACTGTTAGGAATACTTATTATTTTCCTGGTAAAGCTTAGTTGTAGCAAACGTTTAACAAAAATTATTAAAACCAGTAGCTCAAAACGTGTCTTTCCATCAAGATTTGCATTTATAATGCCAGTGGTATCAAAAAGGAAAAATCAATGAGAAAAATCTTTAGAATTTTGATAAAAGTACAAAAATAAACATATAAAAAGATTAACATATAAGAACAATTTCCTGTTCTTATGCCTAAAATAAATTTTTAAATATTGAATTTCAATGACTTTTAGTTTCTAAATATGAATCCTTGTAGGTGCTTAAGAGAACTCTGAAGACTTCAAGGTATCTTAGCATTTACTTACCAGTTGTCATCCGTTTCAAGAAAAATAATCCTTCACAATAGTCATTATTGTATATAATAGCAAAAATAACTAATACTGAGGTCATAAATTTAAATTCGGGTTCTAGTTCGTGAAGAATTTAAATTCCGGTTCAAGTTCTTGAGGCTTTTTAACTTAAAATGATTCTCCAATTAATTCGCATCTACTCAATTACATTTCTTAAAATGCAATTACTCCAAAGTAGGTTAAAATTGGAATCTCCCCCTTTAAACTACTTCGAGCGAGAAAATCTGTCTTGTTGCTTGGAGTAATTAAAATAATTACGAGCTAATTCATTGTGGCATTAATGCAATTCAAACTTGTCAGAGATTAAGTCTCTTATGCACCATTTAAGACTGGATCATTTTCGCCACATTAGCACAATGCTATTTAAAAAAAGTTTCTAATTGGCCATGGTACAAAAGAGGAAATTTTTAGTGATTCCAAATTTTTCAATTCGAAATTTTTAAATTTTATGACAATAGTTAATTATTTTAATGCTAAATGTAGGATTCACAAAATTACTTTAAATGGAAGTTCTGAATAGGAATTTAAGTCATAACAACAAATAAATATAAAAATAAAAATAACTCTTTTTTAAAAAATATTTTTAAATACATTTTATTTTTTCCAGTATTTTACACTATTCTTTGCCTCTTTATTTACCATAAGCTCTTCTATTCTTAGCTCCCTATAGAGAATAATAAATTGCATCTACTTATCGATATTGACTTAAGTGATTTGCTACTATGCTATCTTCTATCCTTATAGCAAATTAAACCAAAACTCTTCAGAATTTTAAGGATTGAATACAAAAGTACAACTTCTGAATATGTGTCAGCGAGTGCTAGTATTTTCATGATAGATCGTCAGGCCGGGAATATCAAATTTGACACACGTTTATTTGAAATGCGCACTGTGTGCATATTTGTAATAAATTTTTAAATAAAGAAACATTTGGTGAAGTGTTCACTTTTTCAATATAATTGTTTAAAATTAGATTTTCGTCTTGATTTCAAAACTCAATTTTTTGGGTGATGCTAATTTTAATGACTTAGAACTACTTATAATAATTTTTTTTTAATATTTAAAAAAATTTCTACAATATATCAAAGCACAATTCTTATATATTTTTTTTAATGTTTTATACTATTAAATAACGATCTTCATCAGAAATAATTTATATTCTATATTAAATTTAATTTTTAGATTTTAGTTGATATGACAGGAAATCAAAAATAAATATTTATTCTTTATTTAGCACAATGAATAGGGTGGTGTAAGATTTCTAAAAAAACGAAGGTTTTTATAAAATTAATAATTAAACTTTATAAATATTTAAATTCATAACTTTAGTCTCAAGATTATTTTCGAAATTATTGAATAATAAATAATAACAACAAATCTAATACTCCTTTACACAAATTTCTAGTTTTAAAAGAAATGTGACAGTATTTACAATAGCAGCTAATATATTTCCATTTTAAAAAATGACTTTTAATTAATCAAAGTCATAATGAGATCTTTCTTCGAGCTAATATTGAATAAATAATTTTATTCCTTAATCATAATATTTTCAAATCTGGAAACGGATTCAAAATTTTTTAATTTATCAATTCGTATTCAGTTTCAATCAATTCAAGAACAGCAATAACCTTTTTTTGAGAGTATTTCATTGAATATTTTTTAACATTGACGAGCATTACAAATTGCATGAATCGTATATCGAGAAAATATGTAAATAACCAAAACAGTTTACTCATCTCAAGGAAAATCCTACCATTTCTGGCATGTAAGAAAGCGCTCCATTCGAAAATTTGAATACTTATTCTCTTCAGAGATTTAGTTGAAGGGTTATGAGAAAATATACCGTATCACTTGAATTTAGTATTTAACCTCATAAAAAAGAGTTATTTAAAGGATCAAAATAAAGTCACGAATACAATTCCTTATTTTACTTAATGACCTTGGACTCTAGTTTTTTTTTTCAAAGAGAGGAATTATATTGCCAGAAAGAAAAGTTCTTTAATTTACGTAAATATATATTTTTATAGAATTTTTTGTGTGAATTCACTTGCAAGTTATAATACTTACCCACCAATATAACACACAATATAAATAGATATATATATATAAAACCTCACATACAGGCCGATAGAGGTCGCCACGACAGTTGAACGAAGCTATGTGTGAAGGGTGCGTTTATCCAAATTCGGTCGCTGGGTTACCATAGTTGGTGGTTTAGCGGATTGAGCTAGGCCCGAACTCTCTTATGAAGCCGAGTAGCATATCCGTTGGGCCAAAAGTGCACTTCAGTCCGAGGGATGTTATCTGGCTTATATATCATTCACTACAATGTCATAGAAATGATAGAAAATGCTGCTAGCTCTGAAAATAATAATATTAATTGACTTAAAAATAAATTCCCTCTCCAATTAAAATACTTTTTGCCTAAAATGAGTGATACGGTACGAAAATTAAGATATTTATATAAAAATCGCTTAAAAATATTAAAAAAAAGAATCACTGCTTGAGTCATTTGAAACGTCTTCAATTCTTACTTCTCAATGATCTAAAGAAGTAGTTTAAAAGAAATTAAAAAATGTTTTATGAAGGAAAAAAATGTATTAATATAACTTGAAAGATCCCATGTGCTTAATATAATATAATATTAAGTATATAATATAATATTAAAATTTATAATAATATTTATTAATAATAATATAAAATGAACAATTATTAACAATAATTAACTTATTTATAAGTTATTCAATATTTTCTTCTGAAGTGCAGAATTGAAGACGAAAAATATTAATCCCATACGTTTTACTTTTGCGTTTAAATTCTAAATTTTCGTTGCTACAAAGATTCATGGCGACTTAAAATTTTCTTCAAAAGGAATACGAAATTTTGCGAGACACATTTAGATAGAAATATTACTTAAGAATATTTGAAAGGCATATTACATTTCCATAGCAACGCAATTTTCACCGATTGCTGCCATCTACTTTGAAATCTATGAGAACTGTCATAACAAAATTTTATATGAATCTGCTGACAGAAAATCTATTAAATGATGGTTTATGGAGATGTGAGATGGGAAAATATTCTAAAATCAAACCAGTGTAGAATTCATGCAAATCTTTAGGATAACCTATATTTCAGATTATTGATGTCCTAGTAATATGTCGCAATAAAATTTTATTTACTGTTTGAATTCAGAAGATTTAATATCATGTTTGCACGAAATAGATAATGTTTTAACTTCTATGTTATTATTATAAAATCATTTTTACCATGTCAGAACATGATATTGTTTTAGGAATGAGGTTTTGTGGCGTCAACAAACCCCCGTGGCTAAAAATTAAAAAAATCCGTAGGTAAAAAATAAAAATTTTATCTTCACGGGCATTTCAAAAAATTCACTTTTAATAACACGTTGCCATTGCATTTATAAAAACTCTGATTATAAAAAAATAAATTAATGACTACAGCTAATAAAATCTAGAAAAATGTCATTTTGAGCACGTGATTATATAAAATGAAATAAATAGGAAACGTGATATTTTTTAAAACAATGAATGCAAAACAAAGTTTTTTTGGGTCGTTTGCAATACTAAAGTGACTCAATCAATGAAACCATTGAAATTAATAGAAATATCATTTAACTTTCACGAGCACGTGGTGTTTGGCCGTTCAAGAAATGATGTTCTGACATGATACATTGAAATATACATGAGAGATTTCATTTCCATCTTTTTTTGTATTAATTTTTGAACGGTGGAACTACGTATGCAACAATGGATGATTGTTCAAGGTGATAAACGAATTGTATTAATGGAGGATTAAAGCTTCACAAACTTCGCATAGCTGGTTGATTGAGATCTGTTATCTACGTATAGACAATTTAAACATGAAGAACACCTGGTCTGAATCATGTGAAAGAAAAATACATCAAAATCTGAATTGCGCTATCTGATCGAACAACGCATTAACACAAGATTCAAATTCAAAACAAACTAACTTTGTTTTATTTTTAAATTGATATATTTTTATTGAGTTGTAAAGTACACCGAATAGATTTATGCATGGAATAATATACAGGTCAAATAGCCTCCATGGCTTTGTTGGCACATTTTAGTCGAAATTTTCCATTACCTTTTTGAATAACTGTGACTGTATTTCGTTGATACAGTGTTAAATTTCTGCTTTCAATGCACGCTTGCTTCTGGTCTTGATGACATCGATATTTAACCTTAGATAGAAGATTCATAAAAGGAGATTCAATGGTGTTAAGTCCCACGATCTAAGGGACCAATACTCAAAATTTTTAACTTTTGTTCCCAGATTTTCATTGATGTTGAAATAATATTGAACAAATAAATACAACAAATTTTATTATCGTCTTACGCTACCTTAAATTATCAGCTGTTGGATATTTTCTTAACAAGTTTACCATCACTTTATAGCACGGATGATGGCACATTTTAATCTTACTCTAATTTTGGGACCCCCATCATTTGAGTTCATATGATTGAAGAAGAAGTAAGCCAAGAATCTAGATCAGAACATTCAGATTGCTTGACTGCTAAAATTTTACAGTTTGATCCAAACAGATCTTTTCCGCCTGAAAATTTACAATTTTGTCTGCAGGTCTGTATTAAATATTTACATTTCATATTAAAGAATACATTATTTATTTCGCAAAGATTATACCTAATGCAGCATTGGAAATCAGACAAAATATTTAGAGCTGATGAACTGATACTTGATAAAAGGATCGGCATTTAACTTTATTAAATTCAAATACAATTTCGGACATTTCAAAAGTGATTTTCTCATTTAATTTTACTGAAGCAACCTAATTAAAATACCTTTATTCCGCAAACTATTAGAACTAGTTACCAAATTAAACCTTTTAGATTTTCCGCTTTTCATTAAGATTTTCACTGCATGGAGACGCGAGTGCATTTCACTGCTACTTAAAATACAGTTTTAAATATGAAAAGAATGAATACATCAAAGCAATCTCGGGAGATTACATCTAGATAGAAAGTATTGAGTTCCTTATCGCATCCTCATCCCGTAGGAAATCCGTTGTCAATGGTCTATTATCGCACTTGCTGTCAAGGACATTACAGGCATACAAGATTTAATTAGTTCCTGATTAAGCCTAAGGCATTAAGCCTCATTAGTTTTTGAAAAGGTTTTTAACTTTACATGGCACGAGGAAAGGAATAAAAGACATTTTTTGAAAAATATATGTTTAGTAATTTAATTTAATTATTAAATTTTTTATTGTTGTGCTTTTATATTAAGATGTTTATTTGTTTTATATTATATTTTAAAACATTCGACAATGTAACAATTTGAAGAAGAATGAATTTAATTTATTAAGCTTTAAAGATTTTCGTCTTTATAAATTTTCTTTCAATTCTTTATTATAAAGGATTAAGCCATAAACTACGT
Source organism: Argiope argentata (assembly GCA_026289955.1). Classification (NCBI taxonomy): domain Eukaryota; kingdom Metazoa; phylum Arthropoda; class Arachnida; order Araneae; family Araneidae; genus Argiope; species Argiope argentata. The sequence continues at coordinate 8,049,149 of JAOUZG010015602.1, read as the reverse complement.
ATGTTTGTTGCCGAATAGGAAGTTGCTTGTTTTAGATATACTTAGTTGATAAAAAGTGTTATTATACCGGGTGTCCAAAAAGTTCCCGTACTCCAAATTTAAAAGATCATTGTCGATGATTTTTTTTCAAGTATATTAAATTTTGCCATACGAGTAATGAAACCATGGACATGCTTGAAGCTTTTTTCGGAGATCGACTTATCTCAAAAAATCTTTGGCCTCCTCGATCCCTGATCTGACCATCCCGGACTTTTTTCTGTGGGGATATTTAAAGGACAAAGTTTATGAAGGTGATCCTCAAACAGTAAATGATTTGAAAATCGCAATGACCCAAAGGATACAAGAAATCACTCCAAGCATGTTAAAAGGCATTTCGAAAAACATGCGCAAACGGGTTCAGCTATGTCTCCAAGAAAGGCATGGACATTTTGAACATTTATTATAAATGTACGTTCAGTATTTTTTCCTTAGTTAGATTAAAAGTTCTTTTTGTCATTGGCATAAAAATAATTCTTTTTAAACCTATTGCTTTTGTAAAATAAATTCACAAATCATCAGTACGGGAACTTTTTGGACACCCTGTATAATATTAAGAAAATTGACTTTTCCTAAAGTTATCTTCATTTTATACGCATAGAAAGCTCCTGCATAAGGGGACAATATTAATTAAAAAGATTGAAAGTCTATAGTTTAATAGGGGTTTTATGAGTCCTTCTAATAATTAAATAAGTCAAAATTCTTCTTTATATCCATGTATCAATTTGAGGAATTGGATCCTATTTCAAATGGCTCTGTAGCGAATGAAGGTCGCGGTACGAACCTGCAACGCTAGAGCCTGTAGTAAAGTAACCTAACCACAATACTAAAAAATCGACTTCGGTATTAGAGATGTAATCTGGCTTATAAGGCTAACGCTACAGTACTCCCATACCAGTGAGTCGGCGGAGAATGGAATGATTTGTATTGCGCCAAACGTTGTGGGGAATTGCTGCTTCCTTACGTCAAGTGAGTGAGGATTTTGTTTATTTGCTTACTTACATCAAGTGAGTGAGGATTTTGTTTGTTTGCTTGTTTACGTCAAGTCAGTCTGAAGATTTTGTTTGTTTGCTTGTTTACGTCAAGTGAGTTTGACGATTTTGTTGTGGGTAGATGGCGCCACGACTGTTGCGGGAGATTTCATTGGTCAATAATAAGGTCAATAATGTAGCGATGAAAGGCCGTGGTCCGAAACCGCGAAGTTAGGGTCAGTAGCCGAGTAACATAACCACAATACCAAAAAGTCGACTTCGGCATCGTAGAAGTTATCTGGCTTATAAGGCTAACGCTACAGCTCCATCATCATATATACATATGGACAGGATTAATCCGAAAGTGGTTTTTTTAATAAATCAATTGTTTTATATAAAAATGAAATACATTTATTTTTGTAATAATCAATATCAACATAACTAAAACCATTTTGTTATGAATCATAAGAAAATTTTTAAGAATATTAATGAAATCTTTTTAATTAAAAGATCATTCTTCCAGTGCACATGCACAATGTTGAAAATAATTAATATGATAGATAAGATTTGTAAAGCAAACTGAATTTAAAGTATCCAAAATTAGAAAAATAGTATATTTAAATGATATTTTCTCCACTTTTCTGACCTATAAAAAGGGTATATTTTTTATTTAAAAATTACTTTAAGGTCTCTTGCACAAAAATTTGATTCAAAACTTAATCGATTTTTTCACAGGTTGTTGGAGATTTAAATACATATTTTAAAGTGGATGCCTTCGCATTTTATTTTATATGTCAAAAAAAAGAACATGTCAAAAAATCAGTTTTTAAAAGCGTGATTCCACCATTACAATAGGTATGATTTTTTTAAAAAAGTAAGTTGATGACAACATTAAATAAAACCTAGAAAAATGTCATCTTGAGCACGTGATTATACGAAATGAAACAAATAGGAAATGTGATATTTTTTTTAGACAATAAATGTGAGACTAAAGTTTTTTGGATCGTTTGCAATATTAAAGTGACTCATTCAATGAAACGATTAAAATGAATAAAAATATAATCTAACTCACACGAGCACGTGGTGCTTTTCCGCTCAAGAAATCATATTCGGACTTGATACATTGAAATATGCATAGCAGATGTCATTTTAATCTATTTTGACTTTCGTTTCTTCATGATTATGAAAATAATTTTTTTAGATCATAATTTTTTTAAAAAAAATATTATTCATTTTAATTCTACATTTACTTATTTGTGATATAATTTGCATAATATTTTCGACATACACAATCTATTAAGATGTTTACTTTCACATTTATAATCATAAACTACTTTTTAAAAACTATCTTTTTCATTGCAGTTATTTAAAAAAAATTCAAATAATTGTAAATAAATCAAATTATTATTTTTTTCAAATTGATGCATTTACATCTATGCTAGCCGGTTATAGCAATCTGTCCTTTCAGAATATAAAAAATGCTGCCACTTAATATATGAAATGCATTTATTTGAATTTTTACTTTGTTATTTCATATAACACATATGAATTTGAAGGTATCAAGCTACTATAAATTATTGTTTGAACAGATTTAAAAATGCATATAGCACTGAATAAAAAAAAAAAAAGATAATTCTATTTAGGGTTAGCATTTATTGGAAACCAGGCTAGAAAGTAAAAGAAAATAGCACTAAACCTTAATATAAAGTAGAAATTAGTTTTAATATCTTGAAAATCACGTGATAGAATATGTTGATTATTAATATTTATTTCAATAAGGCATTAGTTTAAATTGCATCGGAAAATAGCACATGCTGTATATTGTGCATGGAATTAAGTTAAAAAAATATTAGAAAAAATTATACAAAAATTAAAATTTATAAATAATAATCATTTCTCTAAGGTTTATAATCTCAAATGATGTAATGAAAAACATTAAACCCCTGCACAATATTTAATTTGCATACAATTTAATTAATTTTGAGTTTTTAAAAAGCTCAAAACAATTAATTTTACCTTTTACTTTGAAGAGCAATTATTGACGTTTCCATTACTAATAGATAAAAAATTCTAATTATTATTCTAATAAAGAAATCTTTAACATTTTTTTTATATCTTTATATTCTTTGAGTGAAATATGATCTAGTTTCAAAGTTGTTAAGAGCAACATAGTTTCTTCATCAATAAGAAAGAAATATTTCAATACAACTTTTAAAACTCTCTGAAAATTTATATTTAGCTTTTAAATGGCTTTGTTCAAAGTCTCTTCGTTTCAAAATTACGAATAAATAAATTTTATGCAGCTATTAACTTTCCTAAATGCCTAGAGAATTTGCAAATTTATATACCAAGAAATAATATTAACAACCATATAAATATCTCAAACATAATTCAATTATTATCGACTTTAGCATATATATATTCAAGAATTGACTTATTTTATTGGCGCATTCAAGGAGGAAGTTCACGAAAGTTTACAAAGTTGCCCAAAATAAGTTTTATTTGATTATCGACCCCGAACAACAATACGACCCAACTTATTTTTCATTCAATAAACCAGAAATGTCTTTCCGAATATTTCAAAAATTACCAGAGAAGGGGGTGATATTTTTTTTTTTCAAACCCATTCCATTCAGAATAATGACAAAAGACACTCGCTGGGAGCCGATGAAATGTTTGAGGAATGATCGTTTTCGGCGAAGGTTCTGCAAACTGCTTTTCCAAGGGAAAAAAAAAAAACTTTTCTCCCTACCCGTTTTATGACCTTAATCATCGCTCATAGATCTGAAGCGTTAAAGCGAGTGCTCAGCATTTCCAAGAGGACCCCATTATGGGGAGCATTTGGTTTTCAAGCAAGCAAGCAAGCACTAGAGCGAAAAGAATCGTTTGAGTATTTGCTGTCATTACGTTGCTAAGATATTGATAGTTGTTGCAAACGATGCGGCTAAATTTTGCTATTGTTTTTACATTAAGAAGAAAATATTGGTGGATACATATAAATTGTTAATTTTCTTACTCCTTTTACATATTTATGCTTAGCATTTTCTGGGATCAGTTTATTTGATCGGAATATTGGTTTACCTAACTGATTAAAAAGAAATGTATTTACTGCATAAAAGCGAAAGTGAAATTTTTACTTCGGAGTTTATATTAAAGAAGGGGCAATTTCATATATTAATTTAACTTTGATAAAAGTGCAATATAGAAGGGTTAGCTGGTATTATGAAAATTAATTGAATTTCATCTTAACAATAAAAATGCTACAGATTTTGCATCATATTAAGTTAAAAAGAACATTAAAATTAAAGAAAAAAATCATATGCAATTGGAATTGGTATTATTAAAAAGGTTATATTTTTGTTTGGTGTTTGTATGTTTGTATAAAAATCAATTTTGTTAGAAAATGTATTCTAAATTACTTCGAAATGTTATATAATTTGTTAGATATATTTCAATTACTCCTTTACTTCATTAGCCTAATCATAAACTTAAAAGTAACCCTTATCTTTTCTTGAAGATCATGTGTGCAAAACTTCAGAATATTAAACAAAAACTATGCATTTGTTATAAAAAATATGCACACAAATTAGGAATTAATTCCAGTGAAAAATTCAAAAGGATTGGAACACATTTTTGAGAGCAAAATAATAGAATATGAACATTTTTATGAACTGCATTCCTTTTTCCACTTCCATTTAAAATCTAAGCATAAGGTTCAAATATTGTGTATGATGGACTTTGTTGTTTTTATTCCCTAAAAGCAATACATTATTTTTAAAAAATTGGATATTCTTTGGTCTGTTGTATGCCTTTTTCGTTAAAAAAAGTGTTGAAATTGCATTAAATATTTATTTTCCATGTACTAATAATTTAAAATCAAAATGTTTTTGAAAATTCTAAAGAAAAAAAAAAGAGTTAACCGCAAATTTATAGCAGTTAATATAATTCAAAGATCAGGTCGAGATAGCTTTGTTGGTTACGCATTAGATTCGCATCCCTTGGGCTGCGAGTTCGAACTTGCCAGTTGTTAATTCTCCGTGTGTGTGTGTGTGTGTGTGTGTGTGTCTATGTGTGCTAGCTGCAGCCCGTTAAATCTGTCGTGATCACAAAGTCCTCCATGTCTAAAATAATGTCTCCATGTCTAGACACTGAGGGTACTGGATCAGAGGTGGCCATTCTATGTTTCCATACTCCGATCTGTGGATGAAAGAATGAAATGAACGGATGAAATCCTCCCCGTAAAAAGGGTTGTGACGTGTACGTAACTAAGTTGTACTCTTGGCCCTAATTGGCATTACTAAAAAACAAAGGACGTTCATTCGGCTTGAATTATTGACAGGTCTGTCAGTGGTCTTATAAAGTGCCATAAGTAACAACAATAACAAATACCATAGTTAAACAAATAATCTAGAGATACCTTTTAAAATGCTTCAATTGTACTTGATACTTTGAAAATAGATATGAAATCTGGCGTATCGATACTCATCAATTATAATTAAGTTGCAAAAATATTCTGCCTTATTATTGGATTAATTCTGAAATACAAATTACAAATTTCTAAAGTTCTTTAAAAAACTAAATATGTTATATAAATGATTAAATATTATTATAATTGCAAGCATAAATTCTGTTTCATTTTAAGGCATTAAATATGATGATTATAAGATTAAGATAAATTACAAGAACTATAATTAAAAAGTATTTAAATTTCACAAAAATAGGTATTTATATTTGTACACGCTTACATAATATGTTTGATTGTGTTATTCTAAAGTGAGGTCAATTCATACTATGTTATAGTCGCATAAATATAATTGTGCACGTAATCTAAGCCAGATGAGGCTTAATTTAGTGCAGATGTAGTTAACACTAAAGTACGCATTTTGAATAGAAAAATTGTGCGTTTATTAGACTTTACTGGGAAAAAAAGAAATTGTTATTTAACAATGTTGTTCAAAATCCTTAATCAGAAGTTTGAGCGAATGAAAATATTCCCGCTGGAAATTCAAATGGAATTTACTAAGCCTAACCCAGATTGCGGCATTTTTGATCCTAATACCAATTTTGTATCTTGCAACGGAACATTTATGCATGAATTCGTAAATCTTTGAAAAATAGTTAGATAAATATATTATTTAAAATGGAAGAATTTAATTTACATTTGATTAAATATATAGATGGACGAGAATGATCAATTACAGAAAAAAATGGAATACATAGACTAACCAAAAATAGAATAAAATAGATAAAAGAATTTGGTTGGTTACAGCCGTAACATAGAAACAAAAAGGCCACTGCAGGGTAGAAAAGGAAAAAAAATGATAAAATGTTTCTGCGAACTAAAAATTTTTCTTAACATAACACAGTAATTTATATTGCTCAGGACATTCTTTATTTTTACAGGCTAATGTAATATTATAATACCATGAAAATATAAGCTGAACTTGTTTAGGGTTAAATAAATTTAACATTATGCTAAAATAATTGTATGTTGGTTCATGAAATTTATCACGAATTTCCATATACATATATTTAGTTTAGCAAGAAAATTTTCATTAAAATTCTCAGTAAATTTATATTTTCCACTCGCAATTTATGCTACTAATGACAGGAAAAGCTTTCATTTTATTAATTTTTATAGATACATATTATATGTATCTTTTTAAAAAATATATACTGTTTTTTAGTGTATTAAAAAGTTATTGAATTTTAATGTTTCCGTTTTTAAAATTTTTTCATTCTTTAATTTATTTTTCCTGCTTCCCTGAACATCGTTTAAATTGTTTTTTAACCCTTTTTTGCTTTTTTAAATTTATTATTTTATATCGCTAGGAATGGAATCAAAATTTAATAACATTAATCAATAAGCTGATGAAGTCTGAAAAATAAATATAATGTATTTTCATCGAAGACATAGAAACAAATAATCTGCAGACTTATAAAGGATTAGGAATCTTCCCAATTCTATGCTTAAAAAATGAAATAAATAAAGTTGATTAAGCGCGTATTTACAATTTTATGGATAACAACATGAGACAGATGAGAAAGATAACCGACAAAAATAGCAAAGAGATTGTGCTTAAATATTAACACAGAAGGAAAATTTCAAAATTCTTCCATTGGAAATATAATAAATAAATAGTCTTAAGCAACTTATGTAACACTAAATAAATATTTAATATCTTTTCACTGTCTAGGTAACTACAACTGTAACCATTACATGAGATGAGTCTTTTGATATCTGCAAACATCTGTTGATCCGTAAAGATATGTTTTATTTTGTTTCTAGAATTTATTCATCCGACAGAATTCCATCTGCTGAGTAAGCGTAAAATATGATGAATATATGAAATGGATTACTCCACACGACGAGCGGAATATTACTTGTCATAATGCTTGTCAGAATTAACCATCTTAGTATTCTTTCGTGTTATTTACGTCATGACATATTTATTTCCTCTATAAAGATGATAAATAATCTTAAAAAAGTAGGAGTTTATATTTTTAGATAAAAAATGAGCTATATTTCTGTTTAACTGTGCTTAGTACAATTTATATGTGAGGTCATTATAGTGAATAATTAGTTTTGAGCAATAAAGTTTTAATTAATTAAAATTCAAGGAAACCTTAATAAGAAAAAGTACCCAAAGTTTTCTTTACACTCCAATATTTGGTACTTACGTATTATACTGGCCAAATTTATGGCCAAATTTGAAGTCATCGCCAATGAGTTGCTAAACCGCCAATCATGGCAATCCAGCAATGGTGTAATCCGTTGATCTTTATCGCCAAATTTAAATCCGTCGCCATTGAGTAACTAAACCTTTGGCGATCATTGGCGAAGACGGTCTAATACGTGAATACCCAATATTTATTTATAAAAAAATATGATAATTTCACCTTTAATTATATATTCCACAAAACGCAAAACCATAGACCATACCTTTAGTAAAAGCAATGTAATAATAATAAAAAAAAGGTTTGGTGGCCTGGTGGAAAGGTCTGGGCTCGTCAGCCGTAGGATTTCAAGTTCAAGATTTGATTTCATCAAAAAACCGTCATTTAAAGAGGTCAGTGGCTTCAGTTAAATGTGTCATTTTTAAACGTCCTCCCACTGGTGTGGTGTGAAGAGCGGAGTGACAGCTCATGTATCATCCTTATCATCTGAACGAGGTTAAAAATTACGAGATCCACTCCAAAATAATCCTAGTGTTGCTTTACAACGGGATGTTAACATTACTAAATTAAACTAATTCTCAAAAAAATTCGGACACGAGATTTTGATGAATCTTCTGAATAGACATTCTGACAAATACACATTATGTCTATTTGTCTACCCATGATCATGGTAAAAATAACTTTGATCTAGATCGATGGAATTCAGCTTATTAATTTTTGACCAAATGTGTAGATTTATATTTAATTTGAACGAAATTCGTTCAATGAAAGTGTGTATCCCTAGTTGTTCATTTATAAGCGATCTCGATAGTCCAAAAACACAAAGAGTTTGGTAGATAATATTTGATCTACAAGTTTATGATCTACTGTAAATTTTAATATTGGACTAAATCTATCAAAGAGCTAAGCTGTCTGGGGTTTTATATTTTTTCATTTCTATAAACATAGTAACTTAAACGTGGTTAATAAATCACTGAAATGAATTATATGATCAAGTGATTGCAACTACAGTGTGTAGTCAAATTTTGTTCCAGTTGCCCGGACAAAAAGGGTTCGTACGATAAATTTTGTAAACTTTTGGATTCAAAACAAAGAACTATATTTAGTAATTACAGTAGAACGTCAGACTAGCATGATCTCGTTGGTAAAACGCTAAATATATCAAACATTTACTAAATACTTCGCCGTCAAAATGCTTCCAATTTACAGCATTCACAACGACAGATTATAATGGATATTTCAAAATTAATGCCCGACTTGTAATGGTTGTCGTTCTTGCAGTAAAATGTTGTTGTTATTAGTGGCACTTGAAAGCGTTGAAATTCAACGCTTCATCAACGAAATACAGTCACAGTTACTCAAAATTGTTAAGAAAAATTTCGACAAAAGAGTGGGTATGTTGTAGCAAAGAAGTGGAGGCAATTGGTTCTATGTGTTATTTCATACATAATCTTATCCCATGTACTTTATGATTCAATAAAAATATGACAATATAAAAGAAATAAATTTTTAATTTTTATTTAATTCAATAGTTGCTTTAACATGTTGTTCTATTGTGTAATGCTCAATTTTTATTAACCCTAAAATATTACCGTTCTGATTTTTTAAATAGAGTTTCTAACACTTTATTGCATCAATGGTAGAAAATTCAAATCTTTCGCAAATTTTTGGTCACCATCTTTAACCGAGTTCATTACGAGTAGTTTTTTGGAAGCAATTGCGTTGCGAGTAAATATATCAATAAATCATAACATTAATACTAGATTATTCATAAATTGTCAGATAACTATTTCTAATCTCCCGGCGGGGGCGGTACCTCGTAATTAGGGATGAAATGCTTTTGGTATGGTCGTTGCATCTTGCCAACCCCGGTAGGTACACAAATAGGTAAGGGTAGGCTACTCCCATCAATGACGGGACATGCTTCGTTCGGGGAGGGTTGTACCGTGGCCGGTGATGGCCATTAGAACTCAACCAAAGTTCCCTCCAGTTTTGCTGTTGCTGCTGTCCGGTCATTCAGTTTTATGGTTTATCCTTGTGACTTTGTGACGGGTCGGATAGTTTATCTATGACTTACACGTATTTCTAACCGAGGGGTCAAAATCACCCCTTTCTGTATTTAATTTGAAGTGATATAAACTGACAAATCCATTATGAAATTAAAGTAAAATAATTTTAAAAATGTTAATATATTTGTTGAGGAACGGTGTGATGAAAAGACAGTTCCTCTTTGTTTATTTACTTAATAAAGTGTTCGATTTTTAATTTCGGGACTTCCCGACTAAAATCTTCTTCCAATCTTTTTCTTCGACCAAAATCTTCTGCCAAAACATTGAGTAGTACGTTTTCTTTCTAAAAACTTATAATAGCTCCTATCTGATTGAACTTTAGGCTTCGTCTTCTTTCTTCTAATATACAGATATTTTACAAACGTATACTTATTTCTTATTTATATCTATATTTGTGCTTGTCCACATCAAGCCGTATTATATTTAAATATAAATTAATCTATTTTTAAAAACATTTGATTGAATTGCCAAAATGATCTCTTCGGTAGAAGTAGGTATGCTTCTTCTGTACAACCGACCACCCCGCCACCACCGAATGCAGCAGTATCGACAGGATTTGTTATGGTCAAATGTGGACTGTAGCAATGTTCATCCTTACATTGACCGAATTTGTCAAACTGATATTCTCATCGAGAAAGTAGGTGTACTATATATATTTCTCCAAACCTAGAAAACTAACTTGTGTGGTGTGAATAGAGGAGAGAGGGGAAGTAGTTCTAATGAATTCCTCGTCATCTGATAGTGGATCAAAATTATGAGGCTCGACCCAAAATATCCCTAATGTAGATTTACAACTGGACGTTAATATAACAAAACTGAACAAAACCGATTCCAAACGAAGAAGAAAATTGCGATTATATGTCTTATGAATGTCAATAAAAATTAATCAAAAGGTTTTCAGAAAACACGGCTATAAACCTTTTTTCTTTAAGATCGAAATGATCCCGTGGTAAACCTAATGTTAATTCGTTTCAAAAATTTAGATTTGAATCTTTTGTTAGTTCATCAAAAATTTATCTTAAGAATGTCCATCTTTGTTTTAACACGAGGACATAAATTGATCTTTTCCTCCGTATATAAACAAAACCTCAGTTTCTCAAACACATTTTCAATCTCTTTAAAGATGAAATTAATTCAAAATGCATGTTACATATCTTAATAGAAATAAAATATTAATTATCGCACTTAGCTGTCTTGAAACATGTGGCTTGTACTTACCGCTGTATACATAAAAGACGAATATAGATAAAAGTTGAAGAAACTGAAAGATGATAACATTTTCTTAGTTTTTTTCCAAACATTCCGCATTACTTTTCTGTAACTGCCGTGTGTAGATTCATTCCTTCTTACAGTTGGGAATATTTGCTCAGCAAATGGACCATCCCTGTTGAAGACACACTTTTTCTGAAGTATATCTGCACTCTTTATTTGCTTTGATAGAAGAGGAGCCTTTTATTAGGGCTTTATGCGTTCTGTGTAATCATTAAACTACTACTATTTTTCAGGAAGAAGTAATATAGTTAAGGAAAAACTCTCTAAATTACAGAAAGTTTGGTTTACAAATTGTGGGTATTCTTTAATTAAGATCTTAGGTAAAACATTTTTTGGTTGTTTGAGGAGTAATTTATTTTAAATATAAATGTGTTGAATGCGGATATAGTGAATTCCTTTGATGTTTTGATCTGAGGGCATCGCTAAACTTTCATTTTTTTGTTAAAATCATTTAACCAAGGTATAAATAAATATAGTTGTGTACTTTTTAAACTGATTAACAAATGCACATTACACAATGTCTTCATACATTTCAAGAAAAGTAAAATTCTTTCTTCTGTCAAA
>JAOUZG010015602.1:8000677-8022536 GCA_026289955.1 Argiope argentata | reverse complement strand
ATATATATATATATATATATATGCGTGTGTGTGTGTGTGTGTCCTAATAAAATTGAAATTACTATTTAATATTAAGAATTTATATTTCTAGAAATTCATTTTTAAAACTGGCTGAAAAGCAATAAATGATCTTGAGCATTTCACTTCAAATTCCATAATACTGATGTCCTGGCATAAGAGAGCGATTCGTCCCCGTGATCTGGGCCTATACTGTACACTTTTTATGATTTCTATCGGTTTCTCAATAACGTAAGACACCACACAACCAATTCAAACAAACGTGATTGGACCATTCGAAACGGTAAGGCGTACTACTCAATTAATGTGCATTACGAACATAGTGCCATTACCGAGCACGGTTTCAAAACAGGTTATGAATGTGAGATATTTCGGAGTAATTTTAGCAAATAACCGCTGAGATGTGTTTTAGTCATAAGTACCAGAAAGGCGAATATGTATTTTCAACAGGATTTTCCCCCGTCTAATAGGCATAAAAATTTCACGTAGATTTGATATTGTTGTCATAAATTCACACATTAAATTTGGTATATTCATTATATTCATTCCATACTAAATTTCATACATTCATGTATTCACAAATCAGTACATTTATGAGTTATGTTGTAGGGTTTCAGTTTCGAGATACACTGATTTCATGTAAGGACCGTCGTGTAAGGAGGTGTATTGGAAGCAGGGTCAAATTGACTGGTGTTTTGCTTAGAGGGGGGTTCCAGCTCAGGTATCGTTCCAGTCATCTGACCACGGTTCAGATTTAGAGGCCTGTCCTAAAAATCACCCTATAGTTGTTTTACAACGAGACATTAATATAACTAAACTAAACTTATGAATTGTCTCATATAGGCTTATTAAAAAATAGACCGACGGATGGTCCTAACTTTGACGAATTTACTTTAAAAAAAATTGATACCTATTCAAGTTTTAAAAACTTAAGAAACGTAAGAAAACTTAAGTATGTCTAAAGATTTTTATGATTCTATTGTTTTTATGTGTAATTATAATCTTAAATTATACTCGGACAGCTGAAAAGACAAATTTTTCTGAGTGATTTCCGTTCAGAATTTGACAGACATCTATAAATTTGGTTTGCTATTGAGAAAAATTCAATGCCTCTAGTCATAATGACGTTTTAAGCTATTGTTTTTACAGTCGTACAGTCATAATGCCAAAAATGTATATATTTCTAACTCAGAGTGATGAGAGACGGGAAGATTAGTCAAAATCTCTAGTTCGATTTTTTTCGAGGAATTGAAATTTTTTTCACAGAATTCAATACACTAAAATTTATAAAGAAACAACTGCTGAATTGAGCGTTTCCAGGTACTCCCCCCCCCCATAATCAAAGCATGTTCCATACTTGAATTCTTTGGGAAATTCAAATGACACCAAAAAGAGACCAGTTTCAATCGACGAAGATTTGGGATTTTATGACGACATTTAGCGACTAATATCATTATAGGATAAACTCATTAAAAATTACAGACAAAACCTTTAATACTTTTTAAATGAATGATGAGTAAGAAAATGATGAGTAAAGAGAAAACTCTTCAGCTTCGAATTTTTATTAATTAATACTAATGTCAACTTTAAGATGGCACTAAATATTTCAAATAGAAACACCACTAGTGCAACGACAAAACACGATTTTTTAAAATAATAAAATACAAAGAAAACTGATTTAATGAAAATATACGGTCTATTGTGTAAAAAAACTAACTTGTATATTTCAGATCTTCAAATAAGCATATAGATTAATGATTACTAAAAATATAGAATTTCTTGAGAGTTGAAAACTAAAATCACATTAAAAATTAATAACAATGAATATAATTATGTCTTCTTTTTATTACTTAAAACATTTTTTTCTTTTCATTAACTACTTTTATGATTGCTGTATTAATAGAAAACAATACATATAACAATATTTTGCTTCAGAATCAAGAAATATTTAAATTAATGAAATTTCCACCAAAGCGCACATTTTTAAAAAAGGAAGAAGTATGTAAAAATACATTAAATATTTTTAAATAACGAGTTGATATATTGGAAAAGTAAGAACGACCATTAATTATTTATTGCTTGCTTTTTGTGAAATGTAGAAATTAAAACAAAAGTTTAAATTTAAAATAGTTAATATACCACATTATACCTAGAAATACAAAAATTGTTTATCAAAACATAATAGAAAATATAAAACTGATTATAAAAATATTACTGGATTTTCAATAATCTAAAAACGTTCACAGTATATGATAAATACTATGAAGACACTCCATTTGGTACTTACGTATTATACCTTCCAACTTTATCGTCATATTTGAAGTAATCACCAATGAGTTGTTAAACTGCCAATTATGGTAATCCGGCAATGGTGTAATCCATTGATTTTTATTGCCAAATTTAAATTTGTCTCCAAAAAGTTACTAAACCGTTGGCGATCGTTGGCGACGACGGTATAATACATAAGTAATATCCATTTTACTTTCTATTATGAGTAACATATATAAGATGTGATAAATTCGGAAAACCCGTGACTTTTGAGATAATTAATATTTTAATAATTTAGAAAAGTATCCACTTTCCTTATCTTTAAGTGATAATATCTTATCATCTGATACTGTAAGAATCGTTATTAAATTTTATCAAGTCTCAAATTTTATTGGACATTTTTTTACTCATCAACTTTTCTTCTGTGAACATAGAGTGAAATTAAAATGACATATTATCTTAAAGAGCATTGGTTGACATCTTTTACAAAAAATGGAAAATTTTCGGAAATGTTCGAAAACTAATTCTAAATTATTTTTTAACAAATGTTTGGATTCAAAAACATTTATCTAAAAAAATACAAAAGATGAAAAATATCAGAAATCCATTTTAGGATTTTAGGTTAAATTTCATGCTGAAAAATGTATACATTTACGCTCCTACGATTTTTTTCTTTTGCATAAAAGAATTTTGCCAAGAATAAAAAAGCTTTGTCCAATCAATAGATTTTTAATTTCAAATATGAAATTAAAATTCAAATTTTAATTTCAATTTCAATTTTCTATATTTTTAAATTTTTATTATCACAAAACATTTTAATACTGCCAAAATACTAATCTTTTTACTGCAATTAATACGAATTTTTTAATATTAAATTCAAATCATTTTTGAAAATGTAATATTAAATACATTTCAAAATTTAAACATTATATAACAATTTATATAAATATGGATTTTGAAAGCATTGAAAAGATAACCTAAAAAAACTTATTTCACTAGCGACGCCTTGCTTTCGAAAATATACTCGAGTTTTTGTTTATATATTATTGTAGACATGTTTATAATGTAATAAAAGATTTAAGAAAATGAAAATGCGAAACAAAACCATAATTGACTTTTTCTATTTTCCAATATTCATTCTAAAAATGCCTAAAAAAAGAAACAAGTACTCAAATTTTAGGAACAGACATGTAAATATAATTCCCTTACCTGTCATAAAACTATTGTTATAATTGAGGCATTCCGTTTCCGTCAAAGGTTGACTTTCCATATAAAACACCATACGTGATCCATTATCATCACTTGGTGCTTGAAGAAGATAATCGGTGACATTATCATCGTTCATTTTATCAGTCACAGCCATAATGATCAACAATCACCAGTTTAACAATGAATAATGATGCTAAAGTTATAACAAACACAGTATTATGATCTGTTAAACACAGGTTTTTTTTCTTTATTAAGTATCAGGCAATCTTTGGTTTGTTGGTTTCTTTGTGAAATTCAAACGTTGCCAAAATTTTTCTCAAGAGGGAAATGTTTAACTATATAAATAAATCTAAAATAAAATCAGATTTAAAAAAATGCTTGTGAAAAATCTTACATTAATAATAAAAATGAAGAAAAATATTTGAAACGTAAAGAAAATTGTTTTAAAAGGGATATTAAAATAATTTTAGGAATATGTGCCACATAAAACTAACGGAAAAAAAGTTCGAAAACAAAATAAAACTACTATAAAAACAAATCAAAGTGTTCGTTTTTTAATATCTTTGTCGAAAACTGTTGACGAAAGTACTCAAAGAAAGCGCTGGTCATCAATGGAATGTCAGAAATAGTTGCCGAAGCTCAGTTTCAAAGTTTGACAAACACCCACCAAGGAAAACTAGGAATGCTTTGATTCTGAATCTATAGCACACTGTGGAAGACCGCTTCGCGTCAAAGGAAACTTATCCTTCGGATCAATAATTTTACTTTTCCAGGATTCTGATTGGTCTGTGAGGTCCAATCTCCCCCTGTCGGTAGTTTAGGGAAGTTGCTCGTCCCTTGTCATTGATGAATGGGTTTAATGGAATGTGGGCCTCAAAGTTTTAAGCGTTTGATGAAGTTTACATTAAGGAACTCCGGTGTGTAAATAAAAGCAGGCAAAAACACGCTGACTAAAAGGGGGGATTTTTAAGTGAATAAAGGTGAGAAGATTGTTTTCGAACGATTTAATGGTATCAGGTTTATAAGTAGCATGGGGTGGTGAAGAAAGCCGCCCAGAGGAAGGAATTTGCTTCTTTTCTTATGGAGACATGGAGGTGTTTTTGTTTATCTAAAGTTGATTGATAGCAACTTCTAAGATCTAAGTAGTGGCAAAACGTACCATTAGTTTCTTTTTTGGTAATATATTTATGCGTGTAATGTAAATTCCTTTACCAAGAATACATTACGTTTATTACTGCTCAAGATAAACGCTGGCACTTTTTTTTCAAAAAGAAGAATGCATTTGTAGGTCAAACTTTAAGATTTTAAGAGGGTAATTCTTGTATAAATATGTATAAATCTATTTATTTCGAGTTATTTCAGAAATGAATCTAACGATTTTGATCAAATTTTATCTTTAAATAAGCTTTTGCTTTTTAAATTCATTTACACAGGTGTTTTTTCCTGAAAAGACTCGATTTTACACAAAAATATTTTTCGAACAATATTTTTTTTACAACTATTTATTAGAACAAGTATATTTAACTTCCTCTTAGTGTATTGGTCAGAACAGTGAACTATACCTACTGCTGGTTGGAATCACGTTTTTGACCTCATGTTTTTATTTATATTTAATATTTTCGCTTTTCAAGTTATCTGTATAGGTGTCTTTTCTGAAGTAACGCGATTTTACATAGATTTTACATAGAAAACTACTTTTTTATAAGCCTATTAGAGCCTTTTTATATCTATCTTGCTAATAATGTCTTATAACGACATCTCGGAGCCAATTTCATCATGTTAAAACTGAGTGTAAGCATAAAAATATAATTATTAATGGCAGATAAAGGTACTTACGTATTAAATGTTTTAACTTTATCGCCAAATTTGAAGTCGTTGCCAATGAGTTGCTAAAGCTCCAATTATGACAATTCAGCAATGGTGTAATTCGTTATCTTTATCGCCAAATTTAAATCCGTTGCCAATGAGTTACTAAACCACTGGTGATCTCTGGCGAAGACGGTATAATTCTTAAGTACCCAGATAAACAGTAAAATGAATGCTGTAATATAGTAAATTGCTTCGAATAACACGTTAAGCTAAATTTATTCATAATTTTTTTTTATTTAAGTGACCAGTTTATATTAATGTAATATTTAGCAATATTGATAAGTAATCAGTGTACGAGTAAAATTTAAATATTTTTTTAATTATTTAAAAAGAAACCCTGCTTATCGAAGCTCGATTTTCCAGTTATTATTTCTAAATCAGTTTAACTGCAGGTTAAGTATTTTAAACAACGAACTGTGCCTATATCTACTATTAATATTAATTTCTAGCCAACAGAGCATATTCAGTATAAAATATTTTATTATTCTGTTTTTTTATTATAAGACTTGTTAAGAGTGTTTATATCATTTAAGTCTCATAATATGGTTGATGCCCCGACATGCCTTATAAATTGGGCTTAAACTATAAACCAATGAAGAATAATATCTGTAGAAGATTACTTCTTTTCAGAAATTCTATGGTTAATACAAGTTTCTACTTCGATACTATTTTTATTTTAAGATGAATGAATTCTAATTATAAAATTTGATGGAAATATGGCTATAGCCAAGATAATTCAAATTGATCAGACAGCATAAGTTGTACTGTATATTGTCAAAAAAAATTAAAAAGGGGGAAACAAATTTCATATACTTGTATATAAATATATTGCTGAAATGTATCATCTAATATTTTGCATAATAAATATATATGTATATTGCTTCAATTACAGGGTTAGTTTTATGAAATAAAACTATGTCTAGTGTACTCTCTATATTCTCACTTTATGTTACATAGAAATTTTACGGTCACTTTTACAGTGTATTGCAAATCTGTATTTATCATCTTTTTAAGATATATATAGTCTCTCTAAGGTCTAATATATGTTACGTTTTTAGCGTAGCGGGTTCGGATTGAGCTGACTTTACTCGAGGACAGTACCAACAAATTTATTTACAGCTATTTACAGGTATTTACAGGATACTCCATAAAGTAAACTTCAGATAAAAACATTCCAGCAGTCAACAGTCACTTACAGCGTAAATATAAGCCTTTCGCAGGATAAAAACAGACTGCAAAACAGCTATCATATAGTAGTAGAAAGTAAATCACAGGAAAACTCAATAATACAAAGTTAACAGCAAACGTAAACACAACTCACTAATAACAAGCGAGAAAAGTAATCCAATAGTGCAGCGAGACGCTTCTCTTCCGAGAGAAAACTCTCAACTAACTGCCAAGTCACGACAACCCGTCCCATATATAGCCGAGCGAGCGCATGGAAACACGCTGAAATTCAGGAACAATCCATCGGCTACCAGACTATTCCTTTCGCCAAACCAATTCGACAGGCACGAAGATCCTCATCAAACGTCACCAACTTCAGCATGCTTTCGAGTCGCTCTCATGCTTGTAACAATATGTATAGTCTCTCTAAGGTCGTATATTGAAAATAAAAAATAATTCTGAAGTTGAAGGTGTTTTAAATTATTAAAATTATCTATGTATATTCAAGGACTCTTTGATATAAAAATTTCTTCTTTAGTTTATTATATTTATTTATAACTATTTCCTTTAAATATTTTCAAAATATATATGATTTGAATTCTGTTGCGACAAACAAAAATATTTTTTGATTAGTTTTTTTTTCCTTTTTCGTTTAATTCAGCATTAAAATTGCTGTCGTGAGAAAAGTTTATATTATGAATAGAAAAATAACATTAATAATAATACTTTTAGCAAAGGATGAAAAAAAATATAATATTTATTTTGGTGTTTGTAATAGTTTTCAAATTTTAAGAGCCAGAAAAAATAGTTTTGTAATAAGTTGAAGACGTCGCAACACGGGTAAACAAATTATATTTAACAACACGTTTATAAACAAAGTAAAATATTTTCTTACTTCAAAAATACAATATAAAAATAGTTTAAAACTTAAAGAAAGGTTAAGGAAGATAAAAATTAATACAAAACAAAAAAATTGCCACATAATGTATAATAGCTTGTTATTTAGCTTATCTTTTAATGGAAACGTCTTTTCCGAGTCTAAAGCATCTTATACTTCAACAGCAGTGAAATAATATTTTTAATTAAAATTTGAAAAATTATATCTGACAAATTTGTTGCAAAAATGAAACAATTCTTTATTTAAAAAAGCTGTAATAATTTATTTTAATTCCTTTATGAAATTCTTTTTAAAGAAAACAGTAGTTTTAAATTGCAATTAATTATTAATGCTTAAATTTAAGGGCTTGTTTTGATCAAGACTTCCTATTTGAAGTCGTTAATTTTCTGAAATCTTCCATTTCTATTTTTTTCGTTGTTTAATATTTTGCTGAGATGTTTATTACAATAGAACAATAATTGGATTTCCAATTTCTCGGCATAAGTGCTCATATTTTTATAAGACATTTAAGAAAAAGCACTTATATAATGAAAAAAGTACATCTACATCAAAATATCTTTAAAAAAGACTGAGAAAATAGATGGGATATCTTTAATAAGGGCATGAGCTTTATTTTTATCTTGATTTTAATAAATCGAATCTGATAATTTATACAATTTCTGATGTTTGTCGAAAAGAGAAATTGATAAACTGCAGAAGATGTTGGTATTGTAAAAATAAATCTTTCGTACATTTATGATTTTTTTATATTAATTTGTCAAAATGTTCTATGTAGTTTAATCATTTATTCTAACTTGTTGACGTAATAGGTTGATTGGAGAACTTTAAAAAAAAGAAACGTGATATTTTGCAGAAATAAAAAAAAAATGTTTTTTTTAATTTCTTTTTACCACACTTTTTACCGAATTTTTTAAAAATTTCTTTTTACCATATCGGTAAAAAGGAGCTAGATATATGTTAGATATCCATTAGAAGATACATTCCATTTTACCATATAAAACCATTTAGGAAGATATATTTTAATCATTTATTTTTAAGTAAGGAGAGCTGTTTTATAAATCATGTTTTTGCATATATTTTTGAATTTGGTGGTGTTATTTTTTCTACAAGATAAATCTTAATTTAGAATTATGGATACTTTTCCGTTAGCTGGGCACAAGGGAAAAATCACGAAGGAAATTAGGTGGAATTCAACAATTTTTAGTGACTTTTTGCTTGCGCCCGGTAACTGGAAACGTACCGAATTATGATATAATTTTGGATCAAATTTATATCAATTATTGAAAACTTAGTGAAAGTTTTTTTAATTTTAAATTAACAATTGAAACGCTCCAGCTATCAGTATATATATAAAGTGGTATATTTATATAATCTATTGTTGTTGTTTCTAATGGCACTTGCCATGGATAAGCTCACCTATGCAGTTAGCTATTTTAAGCTGATGGTGTGTTCCTTATTTTAAGTAGCTCCAACTAGGGCCAAAAGTACGTCTTAGCTATTCACGCATCACTTTCGCTTGCACAACCGCTTTTAACAGGAGTGTACATTCGCGTATCTGGCATACAAGAGAGAGAGAAAAAAAAAACAACCACGCCGAAGCCGGAACTCGAACTCAGGACTCCCAGATTACAAGGAAGACAAACTGTTCGTGTGCCGAGACGTCGGCATATAATCTATGGAATCCTCAAGTGAGGAATCGATATTTAATGGATACTGATAATTAGCTGTTGTTGTTACTTATGCAGAGGCGGATTTCCGAACAGGCGCATGAGGCGCTCGCCTCGGGCCTCATAAATTAAGGGGCCTCACAATTTAGTTCTAAAATAATAATAACTCATTATATATATTAAAATTTTGAAAAACAGGACAATTTTTAATAAAACTTTTCGTTTTTACACTCTACTATTCCCACTTCCAGTTCTTCATTTATCTCAATCAAAGAATCAAGCAATATCAGTACCCTTGAAAAACTAACTATTCTGAGAATGAGAAAATTAAAAGTCAACTGAGGGGGCATTTTACGGCATCTTTTATCTTGTTCGAAACTAAAGAGATGGATATCATATTGCACCCTTCTTCACATTCGGACTCTATGACATACACGAATGGCTCCCAAAATCTCAAAATAAAGAACGTGATTGTATAATAGGACATAGGAGGCATTTTAGATAGAGACCTTAGTTAGAAGTTCTCTGCTCAAGCTCCAAAACATCATGTTATTAGAGGTTTTTAAAAATATTGACTTTGATTTGTGTTGTGGAAAGTAATTCATTTCTGTGGTTGACCTTTGACCAATGTGAAAATTGGTAAGCATATAACTTTTTAATAAATTTTTGTTTCTATTTTCGCACTTTTGAAAATATTGTAATCGTGGCTTTATATGCTTTGACACATTTCAAGGTTAAAAACAGGGCTGATTTACAATACGAATCGTTAGGCACTGGCACTGCTGAAATAAAATAAAATAAAATGGTTACTTTCTCCTTTTAATTGAAAGGGAAAATTTTGCAACTCGGGAAAAATCGTCAAGCCAAATCGTCATGTTTTAGCCATGCCACAGAAAAGAAATTTTGGAGCGGAA
This sequence comes from Argiope argentata, assembly GCA_026289955.1. Lineage (NCBI taxonomy): Eukaryota > Metazoa > Arthropoda > Arachnida > Araneae > Araneidae > Argiope > Argiope argentata. The sequence continues at coordinate 8,012,526 of JAOUZG010015602.1, read as the reverse complement.
GCTTCGAAACGCAAAAAGCAAAAAGAAAAAGAAGAATATGTAGAACGATATAAAAATTAACTCAATAAATTTATTATAAACGTTTGAAAAAAGAGCTACAATGAAAAATGAGCTAGAAAGAGCTGTTGAGAAAACTAATACAGTATGTGTACCTAAAAGAACCAATGAGCAAATTGAAATTGAATATGCACATGGAGAAAACGTTGAGCAAGCTGAAGTAAAATATGAATTCAAACAAATTAATGAGCGAGTTAAAATAGAATGAGAATTTGAAAAGACCAATGATTGCGCTGAAACAAAATGTGCCCCCCCCCCAAAAAAAAACCACTGAACAAGCTGAAGTTGAAAATGAATTCGAAGTAATTGGCGAGAGAAACGAAATAGAATTCAAACCTATAAAGACAGATGAGCAAACTAAAACAGAATATGCACAAGTAAAAGCCGTCAAGTCAATTTTATGTACCTAGTTTTCGTCACCCCCCCCCCTTATTTTTAACACACACACGCACGCACACAGAGATACAGAACTTGACAGATTGAAAAATATGTATCAAGGTTGCATACTACAAATATAATTGGAGGAGGCGAGGGGGGTGTCGAATTGAATTGCGCCTCGGATCTCTACAACACTAAATCCGCCACTGTACTTATGGAACTTGCCATGGACAACCTCCCACTAATACTATCAGCAAATTTTTAGCCTAAGATATACTTCTCTTTGTTTTTACAAGTAGCACCATCTAGGGCAATGAATACAACTTAACTACACACACGTCACACTTTTTCTTTTAGAGAGCGGACTTAATTCAGGCATATTCATTCATAATCATCTCAGATCGTAATTTAGATCTGGAAGAGGGAACGATTGCCTCTGTCCCAGTACACCCGTGGTATTACTCTCGACATGGAGGACACGACAGATTTAACAAGCTCCAGCCGCCACATTCTCTGGGAGTCTTCTGGCCGGTGAGTTTCGAACTCGCAACCTATAAAGTGCAAGTCTAACGCTTTACCAACCAGGCTATTCCTGCCCCTGATAATTAGTTTAATATTGATAATGATAATTAGTAAATATTATTAATACTGACAATGATAATTAGTAAATATTATTTAATACTGATAATGATAATAAATATCATTTAATACCGATAATGATAATTAGTAAATATTATTAATACTGACAATGATAATTAGTAAATATTATTTAATACTGATAATGATAATTAATAAATATCATTTAATACCGATAATGATAATTAGTAAATATTATTTAATACTGATAATGATAATTAATGAGTATCATTTAATACTGATAATGATATTAGTAAATACCAATTAATACTGATAATGATAATTAATAAATATAAGTATTCAAAAAAAATTCTTTTTTTCTAAGGGATTATTGCATTACCTGGAGTACTTATAGCTAAATTTCAGGAATGTTACTTGGACAAGAATTATAATTATATATAACCATAATATAAATATTAAGTAATCTTTTAGATGAAAGAATCGACACTTTTCAAAAACAGATAATATTAGAAATAGAAAATTTTATTTTCAATTTTCGATGCAAATGTGGCCATCGTCAATAATAGAAACTAACTTTTGAATATCAAAATAAACAACAGAGATTTCAAGAAACATAATTTCTGAATTCATTGTGGATTCAGCTATTGACATGAAATTTCTAAACAATTAGAAGACAGCGCTACTATCTCCTGAATTCACAATGTATTACCAGCACGGTATTGCATTTGTCATTTAATATTTCAGATATTCTAGAATCAAAGAAACGGAGGACAGATAGACCATGAGAGTTCTCACTCCCCAGGTATGAAAAAAAAGGGGCCCAATTATTAGAAAAGTAAAATATATTATAAAAAATTTATAAAAACGAATTCTACTATCGCAATTTTCAAGTTATCATGTGAGAAATTTGTTATTTTTGTGATAGTTTGTCTTAATTAATTTAAGGCATTAACCAGTTTAAACCGGTTTGAAAAAGTTATGAGACTTCTCTCCCTTCCTCTATCTATCTAATGATAGTTTTTTAAACTTTCATTTTTAATTTTTATAGCTGGGAAACTAAGTTTTGGAGCTCGACCGATTTTAAGATTGGAAAAAAACCCCAGTAATTTCGACAAAGAGTTCACTGTTATTGGAAGTTATTGTATATGTGGTAAAATCCAATTAAAGTAATGCAAATTGATATTAAAATTATATTATAATATTTACAATATTTTGAGAGATATAATAGTAAGAATGCGGTTATAATATCATTAAAGAATAAATATATGTCGAGTTTTACAAAATTGTGATAGTTAAAACTGAAAGAAAATCCTCCTCCTCCCCCCCCGAAAAAAGATAATCTTCTGAGCACGATATTAATAACTTAAAAGTAAAAAATCATAAACAAATTGGAATATGACGTCACTTCATAGAAATGCCAAATAAAAAGCAATTGATAGTTACTTCAATTAAATATTTCAAATAATGCTACCAAAACAAACCTCAAAGATCATAGGTCGGGTAACTTGTTATCTACCAATGAAAAAACGAATATTTCTTGCTTAAGTTTTTTTGGATACACGGCAAAACCCCATAACCAACACAACATTCCATTTTCAAAAGATAATACACAAAAAATTATCTGAAAAAAAGATGTAATAATTATTTAGGACGATTATCACCAAATAAAAGGAAAATCATTTAATTAAAAAAGAATGGTTGCGAAATTTTCTAGGAAAAGAAAGAAGACATTCAATAACAGAAAAAAACCCTCATACAACCAGAAATATTCGAAATCTCCTGACCTCTGCTTGTCACATTCTAAAAATCCCATGAGGACAGGAAAAAAGTTCTTTTGACAACTCAGATTTGAGAGACTTATCCTATCTCGAGAAGATGAGAATCTTCAGGAGTCCAGATTCATTTCTTTAGGATTCAAGCAAATGTAATCTCTCTTCCACTGCAAATAAGCAACGAAATCACATTCCTCCTCTTGGGATTAGGACTCACAATTTAATTTAGTTCATTTAGATTTATTTGGTATCTTTGTGGTTGCTATTATTAATAAAAAGAACTTAAATTTAGTCGAAGAAGAAAGGTCTCATGTTAACTCATTTGATAATAATATGATAACTGAAAAATAATTTCGTATATCTAGTTGAACGAAGAATTGATGTTCATCCACTGCTTTTGGATTCATTCGATAAAAAAAATAATTACTAAAAATATCTGTATATATCTAGATGAAGGACAAAGGTCTAGTGATAACTCACTTATTTGGATTATTTGATAATAACAGAATTACTAAAAATAACTGTATGTATCTAGATGAAGAACAAATGTCTAATGTTAATTCATTTCTTTTGGATTCATTCGATAATAACAGAATTACTAAAAATAATTACATATATCTAGAGGATGAACAAAGGTCTAATGTTAATTCATTTCTTTTGGATTCATTCTATAATAACAGAATTACTAAAAATAATTACATATATCTAGAGGATGAACAAAGGTCTAATGTTAATTCATTTCTTTTGGATTCATTCGATAATAACAGAATTATTAAAAAATAATTTTATACATCTAGGTACTGAATGAAAAACTACTTTTCATTCATTTCTTTTGGATTCATTTGTTAAAAATATAATTTCTGGAAAATAATATTATACATCTAGATAAGAAATAAAGGACTGATCATAATTAATTTATTTTCGATTCATTAGATGATCATATAATTACAAAAAAGTAATTTTATACTTCTAGATAAAAAACGGAAGACTGATGTTGATTCCTTTCATTTGGATTCGTTTGATAATAACAGAATTACTAAAATATAATTTGCATACATCTAGATGAAGAACAAAGGACTAATGTTAATTCGTTTCTTTTGGATTCGTACAGTAAAAATATAATTTCTAAAAATAATTGTATACATATAGTTGATGAAAGAAGGACTGATGTTAATTTCTTTTCGATTTATTTGTTAACCATATAATTACAAAAAGTAATTTTATACATCTAGATGAAATGCGGAAGACTGAAGTTAATTCCTTTTTTTGTATTCATTTGATAAAAATATAACACCTGAAAAATAATTTCATGCATGTATATTAAGAATAAATGATTGATGTTAATTCATTTTTTTGGATTCATTTGATCAAAAAATTATTTCATAACTGTTGATGAATGACAAAGAATTGAAGCTTATTCATTTCTTTAGGATTCATTTGATAACAAAGTAATTAATATCAATAATAAAAATAGTTTTACGTTTTATAAAGAAATATGAACTAAAATTAAAAATTTATTGAACAATATTTAATTCCGTTGAAGCTACAAATCCATCTGCAAAGAAATGTAAAACTTATCACATGCAATATTTTAATGAAATAAGCTAAAGTAATTGCACATCCTTACATGTATGATCTTATTTTTCTTGTACAGAAGCCGATGCATTCGTTTAAGAATTCTTTTATTCAAATAACAACTTATTAATTAAATTTTCAGCTGAAAGAAATTTATTTTAATTTTTTAATATTAAACTTTTTATATACCAATGAAAACAATCTTTTTTTGAAATACTTTTAAGTCGATATTTTCTTTATCAAGAAAAATTTGCTATTAGGGAAGAATAATTAAATTTAAATTCAAAGTTCGAATCTAACGATAAACAGAATTTCCTTTCGATTAAATTGGAAAACTTAACTCTTAATATCTGTGGCCAAAATTTGTTTTCCAAAAATAAATAAATAAAAATAATATATAATGGAGATTGTTTGCAGTTATTTAGTAGCTAATATTCGTAACTATAGCAGCTTTATTTTTATATTAATTTCAGTAATTTTTTTTTTGGAAAAGATTCTGTGTATAAGCTTTTTTTCTTTTAAATTCTTGTTTAATTTTGTAACAAAGCTGTTGTTATTTATTCTTACAAGTCTTTAAAAAGTGTCTTTACTTGGTGAATAAAAGTTATAATTTTCAGATTTTTTTGTTTTTCTGCTTATATATATTGAATTGTAACTGTAGCAGCTTCAATTTTGTAAATTTTAACATCATTTAAATTTTATGAAATGTTTTCATAAAATTTTATTCTTGTACATGGAACTTTCTACTTTTAAATTCTTGTTTAATTTTCTATCATAGTTCGTACTTTGAAACCTAACATTCTCTAGAAAAAAGTCATTTGCATTTACAAGATATTAATAACGTGTTTTTTTCTTTTTGAATAATATTTATAATATGCAGATTTTATGCTTTTCTGAGTACTTAAATCTTTATACATATTAAAGTACAGTTCTTGTAAATGGTACTTCAGAGAAAAGAAATATAAATCGGGAACTTTTCAAAAGTTTCGAAATATTGTCAAATAAAAGAAAAAAAAAATAGCAGTGTTTTTTAGCGTACTTAAAAGAATAAAAATTGCCAAATGTCAACTTTTTTTGTAAAACTACAGCAGTAAAAGAAGAAATTCGCTAAGCAATCTGTAGCTTTGTGACATCCTGGTAGGTAAAGCATCCTTCCCGTGATCAAGGTGTTCTAAGTTTGAGTCCCGATTCTGGCATGGCTATTCTTTATCTGTTATGTCTGTGATAAGTTTAAATATGCCTTGGCCATGGCAAGTGCCGTAAGAAACAGCAACATGTTTAACCCGTTTAGTATTATTTTACGTGGCAAAAGAAAATAAGTCACATTACCTGTGAGAGTTCAATGAATCACATATAAATAACCTGCCGATTTCTTGACACAGGGGTAGCTTGCCTTCCCCGTTATCTGTTGGTCCTGGGTTCGAGTCCCGGTTCGGGCATGGCTGTTCTATCTGTGGTATGTTTGAATGTTCTCCCCTGTAAAAAGGGTCTGTGCAAGCGAGTGCGATGTGTGAGTAGCTGTTCTGTATGTGATGTCTTTATGAAATGTGTTGTCTGCTTCTGTAAACCCCGTGTGATACTTAGTGGTGTACAGGGATTTCTAAATGCTCAATAACAAAAAATTGTAGTTTTAAACTTGTAAAGATGTGCATTCATTTCAAATTAATGACATAATTTTCTGACATTAATTTAGCTTAAGATCTTTAAGGTAATCTTTAGTATATGATATCTAAAAATTTTCTTGCATCTAACAGATTTTTGAAAAACAATTATTGTTTGGATTTCATAAAATTTTATTTCTTTAACATCTTTAACTTTTTAAGCATATTTTAAAATTCATGCATATTAGTATAGTCATGCCTTAAAGTCAATTTTTCTTAAATTATTTACAAGATGATTCTAAAATTCTTTAATATAAATGAAGTAACAATTATTAAATTCACTTACCATCGTGCTCTGAATTATAATATTATTAAGAAAAACATACGATAACACAACATTTCAGAACTTATATGAAAAATGGTCCCACAATATTCATTTCACAAAATATGGAGTTAATGAAATAATATATAAAATGACAAATAGTAATAAAATAAGCAATCAAATTGGGAGAGTTAAAATTATTATTTAGATTTTGTTAAAAATTATACGCATATGTATAAATTTATAACTATGATAGATCATTTTTTCACTGAAAATATTTTTCTCTAAAGTTTGTTGGACCAAAACGGCTCTTTTAGAATTATTTTTTTACAGACAAAAGTCATTGAATCAGCAAACATGATCTATACTACTATTGTAAATGTGAAAGTTTGGATGGATGGATGATGGGGTTCAATCATGCCAGAGCAGCTGAACGAAATTGGATGAAATTGAGCACAGACATAGATTATAGTCTACAAGGAGACATAAGCTACTGGTTAATTGAGTGGTTAATTTTTTATTATTTAAAAACTAACTTTCCCACCAAAATCCTTCGTTTTCCCAAAAGCAAATAAATAAAATTTCAGTTTATCTTTTCTCACGTAAATGAGATTAAATTAAAATGTTTTCGAACGATTATTTCAATACGCTTATGTTTATTTCCCTTGTGTCTGATGCATTTAATATTAAAATTCTTAAATAATCGATTTTTTGGATTCATTCTGAAGTACTTTTGGATTAAAATTAAATAGAATGAATGAAATGAAAAAATTCTAATCTATATCGCGTTACCCCAACTGGTGTAGAAAAATCACGTATTTGCGAAGAAAAGTCATGCATTTGCATTGACCGAATTGGTGTCAGACTGTCAATTCTCGTCAGATACATCTGAATTTCCCCGTGTCGGGGTAAAAGCTAGTAATTTCTATAAATTAATACATTTTTATTACCTACTAAGTATTTGGAATCATACTTCTCGTATTCGTATGGGTTTGTCTCTTCCTGTTTAAGTTTTACTTTAATGAATTTTATTTATTTAAATCCTATTTCTAATGAATTTTATTTTTTCAATATTAATATAATTGGTATATGGAGATGACAATGCTTAGCGGCTGATATAGACTTGGATGTGTTGTGGCAGAATTTCGGGTTCCTAATTTAAGATAAGATCAACCATTCATGCATTTCTTAATCTAATGTCTTACTTCTTGGAGAAGATGAAAGTTTGGAAACCATCCAAACATAGACAATGGAGTCTCAAAATAAGATATTAGTCTTTTTAAAGGGAAACTCATCTTCAAGCATGTAATAGATTATTTCAAATTGTAACCAGTTAGTTCAGTCATAAATTAATTTATGTGTAAAAAGAACTTTAATATAATTATTACTCTGTTAATAATAATCTCTCGTTTTCAAATTTTAGTATTTTAAATCCTTACTTCCTAGAATATAGTCACAAAATGCTATTTTAACAATCCGCTATATTTCAAAAATACCCTTATTTTAATGATACCAATTCTGTGAATTATTTTGTTTGGTTTTAATTAGGAGTTAAAACATAATATATAACCATCTTTGCTATTGCACATAAATAAAAATAAATAGCAATATTTCATGAAATATTCCAATCACGTACTTTTAGCATTATTAAAAATTTGATTAATACTCTCCACCTTTATGTACTAATTTTAGAGTAAACATTTTTTTTTTTCACTTTTCCATTATCTCGTGATAACTTTTCTTTCTTCTTTGATTTATTTTCGATGATTAAAGCTCTAAAGAAAGATAAATAAACAAAATAAAATCATTGAAAATTGATTGGTGAAAACTTTTAGAAAAATTTATTGCATAAATATTGTGGTTGTACTGAGATTCAATTACGATAAAATGATATTTATCAACTAAGCGAGACTGTAGGATTTTGGTTATCTGCTCAAGGAAACAAGATTTGTAGATAAATGTAAGTGATCCATTATCATATTTAGGTACAATTTATGTTTGAAACTTTTTTCCATAAATACCAAGAAGTCCTGTGAACTCCTTTAAAATATTATTTCCTGCGATGTTCCATAATCACTGACTGAAAGAACTGGCAGTATGCAGTGGCTGTCCCTTTCATGCTTGCAAATGATAACGTATGAATTTAAAGAAGTGATACAAAGATCCTCACTGAATCTGCAATAAACCTGCCTGAATATAACTCTATCATTGGCTGAAAAAAATCGTTAATTAATAACTACTCAGACTTGATCGAAGCTGACTGAGTCCACTTTGTGCTTGCAAATGATAATACATGAATTTGTAGAAGTGATGCAAAAGTCATGGCTGAATCTGCTATAACTCCTGACAGAATATATCTCTATAACTGGCTTTAAGAACCGCCGTTAATTAATAACTACCAATGTCTGAATAGCTGACCGATTCCACATAATGCTTGCAAATGATATTGTATGAATTTGAAGAAGGATTGCAAACATCCTGACAGAATAAAACGCTATTATTGGCTGAGAGAACTAAGTTACTCAATAACTGTCTTGGTCTCAACAGCTGTATGAGCCTGCTTAGTACTTGAGAATGATAATGTATGAATTTGAAGAAGTGATACAAAACTCCTGTCTGAATCTGCAATATTCCTGACTGAATATCGCGCGGTGATTGGCTGAAAAAACCATCGTTACTCATTAGCTGTTCATGCACCGAAGTTGAATGCATTCTCTTCATGCTTGCAAATGTTAATGTATAAATTTGAAGAAGTAGTGCAAAATTATTGACTGAATCTGCAATATTCTTGATAGAATGTAACGGGATAATTGGCTGAAAGAACCATCATTATTCAATAGCTGCCCATGTTTCAATAGCTGACTGAGTCCACTTTATGCTTGTAAATGATAATGTATGAATTCGAAGACATGATGCAAAAATCCTGACTGAACCTGCAGTATTCCTGATAGAATATAACGCAATCATTGGCTGAAAGAGCCATCGTTGTTCAATACCTAGCAAGGTCTCAACAGCTGACAGAATTCACTTCAAGCTTGCAAGTGATCATGTAAGAATTTGAAGAAGTGATGCAAAAATTCTAACTGAATATAACGCAATCATTGGCTGAAAAAACCATCTTTACCCAATAGCTGTCCATGTAACGATGTTGACGGAGTCTACTTCATGCATGTAACTGCTAATGCATGAATTTGAAGTAATAATGATAATAAATTAAATAAATAAAAAAAAAGATGGTAATAATACTTAAACAGATTTTGTCTATGAAAGTTTTTTCCATAAACTTCAAGTAGTACTGTGAACTCCTACAAAACAGTTTTTTCCGTAATATTCCATAATCACTAGCTTAAAGAACCATCGTCATGTATTCTATGCTTACAAGCTAAAATCATGCATGGGAGTGTTAATACAAATAAGTGACAATTAACTAATGTATGGTGAGTAAAAATCTTATCCCATCTTAGTTTGAAGGAGAATTCCATGAAACTTATAGAAATGAGCATGTTTTATCCATTTGTCAACCTTTACTATAATCTAGCATTGCGATATTAAAAATGAAGCTGATTTGCGATATTAAAAATAAAGATAAATATCATACAACTGATACTGTTTTAAATGCCTTAATATTGTGTTTTGTATGAATGCATCTGGAATTTTTGAAAACGTGTGCATCTATATTTATTTTAAATATACAAATAGATTTGTCTGCAGAATATTTAGTCTCTTACAGTATGAAAATGTAAAGTGTAAAGGATGAATTTTTAAATAGGGCAGCAATTGTCTGAGCTGCAGTGCTAAAGTTATTAACGATTGGTGCGTTCCTCTGAGAACAAAAATTCATCAGGAGTCCTCAAATGTCGATCGATTCTCATCTGTTCAAACAGATCGAAGATTTCTAGAATTTCCCCGGAAGATAGTTTGCAGTTTCTCATTTAGTATTTACTAAAGGTTGAAAGTTTCATAACGTTATTTTTGAAGGGAATGAGTGACAATAATACTCTTTTTTTTCTACTTTAAGATTACATTTGTATTTTAGTCTTTTTCCCTTCAGAATTCTTTCTTATTGAACAAAATTCATCGATAAAAACCAAACAAATTTTAAATGCAAATTAATATATTTTATGAATGTTATTCCCTTCCTTTATTTTTATTATAATTCCAATGTGTAAAAATCAATGAATTTTCTCTTCGAAGGATTGTATAATTTTCAGAAATTAGCGTTTTTGTATATAAATGTTTTATTAGCACGATAATTTATTAAAAAGATTATTCCATTTGATTTAAGATTATAATTCTTAAATAATGCTATTTTTCTATTAGATTATTATTCTGTTTTAGCTAAAAGGGTGAAATTAAAATTGCTGTAAAATCTTTAAAATATCTTTTATTTTCAAAGATATATATTTTTAGAAAATGTAATATCCTATTTATTTTTTCTCTTCTACAAAATTATTTCAAAAGAGATTATTTTTGTTAAAAAATAATCCCTTTTGAAAAAAAAATTAATAATTCTCTCAAAGTGTATTAATACTGCTTATAGAGGGTAAAAAATTAATGCCCCTTTTGTAAAAAAAATATTTAAAAAAAATTTATTTTAAGAAAATGAAGTAATTTAATCTACGTGTCAATGAAAAATAGAAATATTATCATTTACTAAAATTTCATAATACTTATCAGCATTCTTATCTTAATTTATATTTAATTAAAAATAAAAAAAAACACTATTGAATATTTATTTTATAAAGTAATTTTTTTTGAAAAAATGAATACATCTGAACTGATTTTTACAGTCAATATTAATAAGTGATCAGTACCAATTTTACTAAATTCGTGGCAAAGTATTTTTTAATAGGGGAGTTCATATTCAAGGTTCTATTTCATCAAAATCCTTTCATTTCCAATTGCTGAATCGAAGTCTTATATGTTGTTTCAGATAATATTTTGTAGGTATAGCATCGGAATAAGCGGATAAAGGTGGGGGGGGGGGGAGATACTCGGAGGAAGTATCTTCCCTATTTGATAAAGAATAAAAATGATTAAATAAGACTTAATTCCTCATTGTAAAATGGTCAAATGGAACCATAAAATGATAAAACAAAATATTTTATTACTTTTGCTTAATCCTTTTATAGCCATTCTATGTACTTCTTTTAAGTTAGGTGTGGCATATAGAAAATGTAGAACTTCATAAGTAGAAGAAAGTACCCTATTTTTATAATGTGTTCATTTGATTTTTTTTGGGTTTCAAAAAATTTTTTTAAGCGTTTTGTCATATTTTCCAACGTTCTTCAAAGAAAATTAATTTTTTTAAAGAAAGGTATAAAATTAAAAAAAAAAATTAATTAATTAAATGTCCAAGATGGTTTAAGAAAACTAGATTAGTCGAATCTAAAAACAGCTAAATATACTTTGTACAAAATCTTAACAAAATTCTAATCTTATAGTGGGAATGTTTTGCAATTCTTTTAGCTAATATTTTGTACAGGTTCTTTTGATCATTATATATATATATATATATATATATATATATATATATATATATATATA
>JAOUZG010015602.1:7945229-7986028 GCA_026289955.1 Argiope argentata | reverse complement strand
TATATATATATATATATATATAACTATAAATTTGCTGTGTATCTATAAAATACTATGACACTGTGCGCTATCTGTAACTTCAGGGAATGGCCATTTTGAGTGCTAATAGAGTAAAAAGAAAAATATACACTTTTGTATTGTATTGGTTGAAGGCCTTTGAAATAAATTGAATTAAAATAAAGAAGTAAATTAAAGATTTTTTTAACTATAGGAATATTTTCAAATTAATGTAATTAATGAATTTAATGAAATGAAAGGGTTAAATAATAAAAGTTGAAAACTGATGTGTATTGCAATCGGGGGAATTCAAAGTGGAAAAGCATTAATTCCTCATTTTTAACATCTAAATAAAAAATATTAAGAAAGAATTATTAAACTTAATCTGATAAATTATGTATCCGAATGTGAATATTTTTTTAATTAAAAAAAACATATGTCGAAAAATTTTGAAAAAAAAAAAGAAAAATAGTTTCTCTAAAATTTTGTAATTTATTTATTTTTTACTTTTATCATAATTATCATTATCAGTATTAATTTAACTTTTGAGCATCTGCTTTCTGTAGTAAAATCAATTTTAAAAAACGTAAAGTTTTTAAACAGCCATTTTTTTCTTTTTTATTCGGGATACTAAATTAGTTTGTATTAAAAAATATATAAAACCCGATGAGCTCATGCACAGTAAAAAGAGCTGAACAACCTCAATAGCAGATAAAAAAGCTTTAATCAGTAAGAAAACAAGAATTTGAAGCACACACACACAAAAAAAAACAGAAAGAGCGTAAACAAAACAGCACTTGCAATAAATGGCAAATCGGTAATAAACAACTGTTACAGCACAAAGCTTTCAGAGAGAATTTTCAGGGGAGATACTTTCGTCAGTTTATTCGTCTGTTACTTTTACTAACGTACTCAGCTTTACAATTCTTTCTCTGGCCTTTTTATAGTTTCCATGACCGCTCAAAGATTCAGAAGATGTCCATTGGTTCAGATCATGTTTAGTGAATCAATGATTCACAATTTCAGATGATGATCATTGATTCATCATTCATTCAGGGTCAATTATATTCTTTTTTATAAAACAGTTTATATATTGCGCATTTAAGCAACATTAAAAATTCGTAACAATATTTTTCAAATGATTCTATTTTTCTATATGCGTAAAATAATTACTTTTATGCGAGAAAAAATCAATTATTTTTATGCGAGGAGTTTTATTAATTTCTTTAAATACACTCTTCTTGTAGTTCTTGCTTTACAACAAAAGGAAGGATGCAGCAGATTGTGAGGGTAAGTCATAGAACAGACTATCCGACCTGCCACGTAAGCACACGGATTAACAATAATAACTGAATGACCTGAACACCGGAACAACAATTGGCGGGAACTGTGGTTGAGTCCTAATGGTCATCACCGGCCACGGTACAACCCTCTCCGAAGGAAGTACGTCCCATCATCGAAGGGAGGAGTCTAACAACCACCTATTAGTGAACCCACTTTGTTGGCGAGATCCAACCACCATATACCGGAAGTATCTCAGCTTCTGAGGGTATGAACCCCTGAATCTCTGCGGACAGAAGTCTGACATCTAGCTCACACACGTCGCAAACTCTTTTTACGGAGCAGACTTCATTCATGCATTTCATTCATTCATCCACATATCTTAATTTAGATGTGGAACAGAGAACGATCACTTCTGACCCAGTACTCCCAGTTGTAATACTCTCGACGTGGGGGACTTCGTGACCAAAACAGAATTAGCGTGCACCAGCGACCACGCACACACACGTAGAGTCTTCATTTGAAACGTTCGGACAGCAGACCCAAGGATGCAAATCCAACACCCTAACAACTAAGTCTAAATACACTCTTAGCAAAATTGTTTGGAAAGTTAGCAAATCTGTATGGAAATATATCCTGATACATTCCTGTTTATTATATATGTACAGAGATTTCTAAAATTTCAGGATATTTAACTTCTTTTACAAATCAAATTTACAGCTTGATTTCATCTTAATCTGTCTACCGCGTATATGAAAAATAAAAATTCATTCAAGTGAGAAGACACCTACCCCCACCCACCAAAAGAAATTCTTTTGAGAGATATTCAATAACTTCAGTTCTGCATACATCATTTTTTATTAAACTCTTTGGAACCTCTTCATGGATAGAATGAAAGAAGAGTTTTTTAAAAACTTTTCTTTATCTTTTCTGATATTTTGACACTGACAACGACAATAGTAAAATGTTTTTCGAGCCTCAAAATATTGTTCAGTATATAAAGTAAATATATGGGAATATTAGAATTATTATTTTACAAGAGACTGTAGATTTGAATTTGTTTATTTATATGATTTGTTATAATGCGTAGTCTCTAGAATAGGCCTATTTATTTGAAAAAAAAAAGAGTTATTTATTAAGAGGAGAATTTCACTGATTTTATAATTTTTGATCTGCACACTTGAAATGGAATATATTATTCACTTTATACAAAAAAAGAAGGAAAAAATGGATTCCTTAGCCATAACTTTAAAACAGATTTTATGTTAATGTTGAAACCTTATGCCCGGTTTTTCGGCAAACTCAACCAAACCATGAAAAACCTAAAAAAAACTAACGAAAATTTTGGATGATGAACTCGTGTCTACTTTACAACGGAAAGAGGGGTGGGGGTGCTGTAGCTTCTGAGGGTATGGACCCTTGAGTACCCGAGGGCAGAAGTCTGATTTCTAGCTCATGTGAGGATGCCACATACACATTTGCTTGCACAGTCCTTTTTTACAGGTGGAGGGGGCCCATTCGCACAACAACCATGCCCTAAACGAGACTCGAACCCTTGACACCCAGACTACGATGGAAAAGTGCTACCACTGTGCTAGGATGCCGGTTGCAATTCAGATAATTACTATAAATGATATCAAAAGGCATATAGGCAATACAAATTATATCAAGAATAACTGTGACAACACAGTATTCAGTATCTAACTGGAATGTTAGGAACTGAATCTGATATCTTCTTTTTTATAATATTATGCTTTCAAATCTCTCAAGAATAAAACTTATGCAAGGTCATTACTACAATAGCAAGACTTTAATATGTGTCATAATTTAAAATTTTTTCATCGTGGAACTACTATCATTAAGTTATACTCAAAGAATAAGCTTGAAATGAAATATCGTGAGTATTTTTCTATGAAGCAATTACTTACCAAAGTCGGCTATCTTTTCACAAGCGTTCTTTTTCAATTCCAATTACAAGATCACTTTCTCTCTATATACCTTGATCAAATTTAAAATAGTTAATAAAATATTTTTTATTCATCCACTCAAATTCAAATAAATTCATTAAAACTTGTAGTGGATGGCATTTGATGTTAATCCAGTTTCTTTTCGAATATCCATTCATATTTTATTAATTAATTAAAAATTAACTTTCCAGGCCAAAAATCTTCAATTTCCCCCCGCCAAATAAGTAGCGAATTCAGTTTGTTTTTCCTTAAGAGGTTAGGCTTAACATGTTTTCAGCCGGCTATTTTAAACAATTTTGTTCATTTTCATAATGTTTGAGGCATTTAAAATTAAACGTAGTTAATTAATCGATTTTTGCGATTCATTTTGGAGTACTTTGGAATTAAAATAATACAGAATAAAGATAATTAGAAATTTCTAATCTGTATTGCATTACCTTAACTGGTGTACAAAATTCATGCATTCAATTGATGAAAAATCCTCGATTGGCGTTGAAAATTCAACACAAGTAAAATTTTTTGATCAATTACTTTTGGTAATTGTAACTGTTGGGCTGGGATAGGCGGCATGGTCGTGTGTTGAATTCACATCTCTCTGGTTGCAAGTTTGAACCAACCAGCCGAAGACACTCCGTGTGTGGTGGACGTTAAATCTGCCTTGGTTCCAATGTACCCCATGTGGATATTAATGCTACTGAAGATGCTGGGTCAGAAGTGATCGTTCTCTTTTCCAGATCTGAATTACGATCTGTGGATGGGTGAATGAAGTCATGAATGAATTCCGTCCTGTAAAAAGAGTTTGTGACGTGTGTGAGCTAGAAGTCAAACTTCAGCCTTCGGGTGTTCAGGGGTTCATACACTCAGAAGATACTGCCTCCTTCCTTCTGTTGTAAAGAAAAATACGAAAACAACAACAAAAATTGTAATTATTTAATAAAAAGTAATTAAAATAAAACTGTTCCTATCTTCCCAAATTTTTGCTAATATCCAAAGTAGGAATTTATTTTTAAAAATTGTTTTTCATATTACTTTTTTTTCTCTACTAAGACTATTCGATCTAAAGCTGAAAATGATGTTTTAATATTAATGGAAAAGCGATGAAAGAAAAAATATGTAATTTTAAAATCTTTTTTCATTTTTTCGATGATCATTGTAGATAATCGTTGCCAACTCATTTGCAAGTATAGTATAAAATATATTCTTTATTCAATTGGATGATCATATCTAGGGGACCCTTGTAATTGAGGATTCAAACTTCCGGCATTGTGGGTGATTTTGGTAGGTAGGAACGTGGTAGGGACAGGAAAAGGTGAGGATCAGCTCCTCACCTCCATGATGGAACATACTTCCCAAAGGAATGGTTGTACCGTAACTTGTGATAGAGGATAGTTCCTTAAGACTCAACCACAGTTCCCAGCAATGTTGTTGTTGCAGTGGTCCAGTTATTCAGATTTTTGCTAGTGTCTCAGGGTGAATCCTAGTAGCCGGTTTAAGGTTAATTTTTTATTATACTAATATGACTCAGGTCTTGAAATTCAATTGTTTTACATATTATGTTAGGGAAAAAGAAATTCGTCATTTTTTTACAGCCATCTACCGAGAAAATAGAGGATTTCTTTCCATAAGGAGTTTTTGAAAATAATGGAAAAGAAATCCATTATTTTTTCGGTAAATGGCTGTAGAATAATAATGAATTTCTTTTCCCCCAACCTAATATATACTATCAAAAATTTAAAATGTTTATCCTTGAATACTGTAATTGCACGTTCGCTAAACATTGGTTGATCTCATGTACATTCGAATCAAAATACCTGAATATCTAAAGATTCAACATTCTTTCTTTCAACTTAAAAATACAGCCAACCCTTGGCGAGCAAAATGTTTCTGCTATTCCCGAACAAACCCACTCTACTCGTAGTCCAATCATTCACGCTTGTGCGCCAAGCTGTCGCCTAATTGTGTCAACATTCCGCTGCGATTACTGCCCCGATCAATAAATTTGGAGTCGAAGTAGGCGCAGGATTAGGTATTCTGATAGGAATTTGACTGGCATCCGTCATATTACGGTTAGTGGTGAAACGTGCAGTGATAGACAGTCACTTTATCATAATCAAGTCTGCACAGATTAGGTGATACAAATGTAGATAGTTGTTTCAGACCTTGATTTTCACTATGGCTCTAGACTGCAAATTGTTGTTTTGTGTTATAATTCCGAATGAACTTAATATGAAAAGAAAAGGAAAGATAAGCCAGTATTATGGATTATCTTATCATTTGAATATCATTGCTTTTTAATAAAATTTTCAATAAAAATTGAATTATGCAATTTTTCTAGTTATTTTTCATGAATTTGATTGATGTTGTCTTATGAAGGCATAGAACAGAATCTTCGACCCTCCGCAAAAGCACACGGATTAACCATAGGAACTGAAGGACCAAACCCGCAACATTAATTAGCTGGAACTGTGGTTGAGTCCTAATGGCCATTACCGGCCACGGTACAACCCTCCCCGAAGGAAGTACGTCCTGTCATCAATAAGAGAAGTCTGAATACCATCGATTAGTGTACCTACCGGGTTGGCGAGATACAACCACCATACCGGAAGCATCCACCCCACCGAGAGGTGCCCTCTCGGTGGGGTGGTCTTATAAAAGATTATTTTCTGCCGAAATTAATTGATTTTTATGAGCAAATTAAATTTTACGAAATTAGATTATAAAATCTTACAATAATTGTTAAATCTCTTCAGAAATTTTAAATATGCAACACAAACCCATATTTTTTTGTAATTATGTTTAATCAATTACAGTCTATATCATAAGAAAATAAAAAACAACACATTTCTAACAAAGATTTAATTGCGAATAATTTTTGTTCGTAGTTCAGATTTTTTTCTGATATCTATAGAATTTATTTAAACAGTAAAAACAAAAACTGCTTTTACCTCAAGTGTGATCCCCATCCCGCGACGATCATTTTGAAATAAGGATGAAGAGCATTCATGAGAAATATAGATGAGATTTTAATAAAGTGGTTGGTTCTCGACATCCTGGAGAGTAAATAAAAGTTTAGTGGTATGGCTCTTCCCATCGATGATGGAATGTATTTCCTTAGGGACTAGTTGTATCGCAGCCGGTGATGGCCCTTAGGGCTCAACCACAGTTCCCAGCAGTGTGGCTGTTGCAGCGGTCCGGTTATTCAGATTTTGGCGTGTGCCTCAGGTTAGATCAGGGCAACCGGTTTAGGGTTAAAGTATTCAGTTTCATGTTGTGAATATTTAAATGTACCGATGATACACAAGATGTTATCCTGCAAATTCTAGTAAATTAGAACTTGCATTAATGTTTTTTATTTGATAAAATCTGACATACCTATTATAAATAACATTTGTACTTTTGAAATAATTGTTCTGTGTGCAGAGTTGTTTTAAAATAAGCAAACAAATCTTTATTTATTTAAAAATATGATAATAAAAAAATAAAACAATGCAAGTTTTTTTTCTTAAATTCAAAAATATTCTTCTTATTTTTTTTGAAAATTTCATATATATTACTTTATGTTGCAGTGTAATATAATGTTTTTTGAGTTTGTTGTTGAAATAAAGCTCTTCGAAACATTTTACGAGAGTTATCAAACACAGCATAATGCTTTCCAACTGAAGCAGTAAAGAACCTTCTACATTTTCTGAGTCATTCTAATAAAACTTGCAGATATTCTTCCCAAATGCATATCCGTCCATGTTTATTTACTGATGCGCTACTCTAACCTACCATGGAACTTTTTATTCTGCAAAAATCATGAAAAGTCGAAATATGCCGCATTTCATGAAGCAGTTTTGATAGAAGCTATTTCAGCTTTCACCGTAAAAGCAGATACACCTAAAGATTCGACCAAATAAACTTCTTCGGAGAAATAACAAATGGAAGACACTTCTTGTTGAAGAAGTTTATGGCTATTATTGGCTGCCAAATGCAAACTCACGTTCCTTTTTTTGGCGTCCGTTTTTTCATCCTTTGAAGTAAACAAGTTTTTATGCGCATCTGTGAAAAATACGTTATTATTATGTTTTTGCAGCCTACGCACGCTTAGGCAATAGCAGGTATAATATTTTTTATGGTTCCGAAAATCTTTACACTAGTAATAAACATATTTTTAAATATTGTCAGGCTTGGATAATTTCTCGGATTGAATTATATTTTAATGAAGAAGCACAAGCAGAACATTATAAACAATAATTTTTTATAAATAGTTTTCGTTTATTCGGTCACTTTCAAAACAATGATGAATGTGTGTAATGAAAAAATATCGCTGGCACAGTAAGAATAATAGTCATAACACTTACAAGTTCTACATAGTATTCATTTTTTTATTAGTTTTGTTTATAAGTAGGCTATATTTCATTTCCGTTGTATGACTTGATAGTTTCCGTTCTTTCTGGGAAAATGGATATCTTAGATCATATTTTTTCAAGGAGGAGTTTCTTCCTCCTAATTTTTATAG
This sequence comes from Argiope argentata, assembly GCA_026289955.1. Classification (NCBI taxonomy): domain Eukaryota; kingdom Metazoa; phylum Arthropoda; class Arachnida; order Araneae; family Araneidae; genus Argiope; species Argiope argentata. Next base: position 7,978,282 of record JAOUZG010015602.1, on the reverse strand, counting down.
TATTGGTATGCCCACATATATCTACAAGCCTCAAGTAGTATTTCGAATTTTACTTTCTGTATCTATGAGAAGTAATACTCCCAATATGTTGTTGTGACTTAAAGGGCTATATTTGCTATCAGAAAATATTTGTTTAAAATAATATCTGTACACTTTTCAATTCCACCTCTTCGGAAGGGCTTCAATTAAATGATTTGTTCCATGGGGTAACATAATTAAGTTGAAATTTAAATTATCATTGGAAAATAGAGCCTACTGATCTAAGTTATTATTTAAATAATTTCTGTTGCTGCATTTGTTAATAGGTGCCCTTTCCATGGACAAGCTGAATCGAGGCATCAGTAACTTTCAGGCCAGGCTGGTAGAGCTTTGGACTGACTCTTATTCCTTAGGTTCCGAGTTTGAAACTCACCGGCGAAAAAATCCCCGAGATTGTGGTGATTGGCGCTCTTTAAATCTGTCATGGTTACAAAGTCATCCATGTCGAGAGTAATACTAATGCGGGTGGTGGGTCAGGTGTGATCGTGTTCTGTTCCAGACCTAAATTACAGTCTGAGGAAGAATGATTGAAAATGTATGAATGAAGTACGCCCCGTAAAAAGGTTTGTGACGTATGTGTAGCTAAGTCGTACTCTTGGTCCTGATTGGCGCTACTTCATAAACAAGAGACACTCTTTTCGGCTTAAATCTGCTAATGCATCAGCGGGCTTGTCCAGAAATGATATAAGAAACAACAAGCCAAAATGAGCATCGCTTGAAGTAGCACCAATTGGGGTCAAGAGTATGACTTGTTTACACACTCATCACAGTCACTTGCACAGTCCCTTTTTACAGGGAGTCACATTCATACACCTTACAAATAGAAGAACAATCCTGCCCAAACCGGGACTCGAATCTGGAACGCCCATCTCTCAGGGAACACGCACTACTCTTATACTAGGATGCCGGCAAATTATGTTCTAGTACTTTTAAGCAGCAATGTCACCTTTGAAAAAAATTAATTCTTAGCTAATAACCGATGTGTTTATTTCATTCATATCTCTTATGCAAAACTTGATTTGCACGATTCCTGCAATAATGCATTTTCCCTTATAAAGCTGTTAAATATAGTAAAAGACTGTTAGTTTAACAGGCGTGTATATGTATCTATGTATCTATATCTATCTATCGATATCTATATCTATATCTATATCTATATCTATCTATATCTATATCTATATCTATATCTATCTATCTATCTGTGTGTGCATGCGCGCGCGCACGGGAATATGGGGAGAGGCAATGATCAGCATTAATATGTAAGATATATTTATTAGGATTAGAAGGTCAAAATATTACTAAACTAACATCAAGCACATAAAATGATCCTGAGCTGTAGTCTGACCGTCTCACTTCCACGCTCTCGTCTGCCGGCAGGAAAGTATCATGTCATCAATGAGGAAACATGGCGGAATACAGGATATCAAATTTGTTTTCATCGCAGCTATATATATTCTATGACATTAAAGATTTAACAGTTGGGTATTAATTTTCTAATAGCTTGTCATCTTGGGGAATACTTCCCTGTTATCTTTTCATGCATAATACATAGACCATAAAACAGAAATTTCTCCCTCGCTCAAACTAATTTTTTTTAGAAATTAAAGCATTTGAGTTCCATTATAGTAATGCAAATATGAACAGAAAAAAAAAGATAGATATCAAACAAAAATAATTGTCCGCAATTGAAACTTATCATCATCATTTTTTTTTCATTTCTAAATGATGTATATATGCTTCTTATGTTATAATATTTTCTAAAAATATTGCGCAAAATTTCAGACTCTTAATTGTCTGACATTAAAAAAAATTAGTCTTAACCTTTGATTTTCATCCTTAAAAGTGTATTCTTACCAAAATTATACGCTTATTGGTATCAAATGAAGAGCTATGAAAGCCTCTATCTTTGGAAGTTAAAATATGAAAAGAAGTGTTTAAAGGTAACTCTTTGAAAAAGTTTAATCTATAGTTTATTTAGAAAAAAAATTTCAATATTTTTTAATAATTATAAGTGTGAATAATTACTTAAAAGAAAAGGAGTCTGAAAATAATTCATATAAGAATAACTATTGGCATATAAAAGATGAACGCACAATGCCATTATTTATTAGGATAATTTGTAAAATGAAAGAGGTTTGATCGTTTCAACTTTCAGAATAAACTAACTTAATGAATAAAGCGTATGACCGTGTTTAAACGATAGCATTTAACAAATATGGTTATATTTTGGAAGGAATTCGGGCTTTTTATTCTATCGCCTTATTCAGCTATCGACAGTTAGGGCGTTTTAGTGTTAAAAGATCTGATAAATTTCCCTTTCATCCCTCATAATATTTTTAACAGCCGAATGCAAGTAGTTTCATATAAATAGCAGTTTACTTTTGAATTTTTTTGCATATAATTTTTGTCAAATATATTGAAACAGATATTCATTACATTTTCTTTTATTATTTGCTTATATAAATTGCACATATTGAATCTCGTATCAGTAAAAAAAATTTAAGTAATTCTAAGCAATAAGAAATCATAAATTAAGCTTCTATAATCTTCACTGGCAATGCTCTTTTCTACAGCATATTCTTAGAAAACCGAAATAATCAAGCTCACACAGGTGAAAAGGAAATTGCATACCCAAAAGTTCCCTCCACGTTTATGCAAATTCATTTTACCTCATGCACATATTTTCAAAAACATATACTGATGAAAATAAACAGGTTGCACACTTTTGATGCAAGGAATGACAAATCATAAAATGAAAGGTAAACACAAACGCAATTCAAGGAAGAAAAAATAGAATGAATGAACCAGTCGGCGGATAAAAAAGCCTTCAGCATTTGTTATCTGATATGTCTGGAAAGATAACTTTATAAAAACACATGATTCTTTTACCGCTACAATTGTTTATGCGGGAAACAATATATCTATATATATTTAGTCGCTGTACGAAATTGAAAAATATTTGGAATATTGGGTGTATTTTTTCTGTTTTTATGATATTACACACATTTTTTCAATTTTTAAAACAAAAGACGACCAACCTTATTTCCATATGCCAGACTGAGCACTTGAATAAAATTCCATTTGAAAACAGTCGAGTGGGGAAGGATTGTTTAGCTTTTCGGACGTGAAAAGAAATAGGAAGAAATGAACTTATTGCATTTTATTCTCTTCTACATACTTGTATGGCTTTGAAGCTAGTGTCTGAGATGTTATTTATACAAGTATAGAATATTAATAAAATGTATTTGATTAAAAGTAACTTTCAAATCAATGATGTGACATGTTTTATATTAAGAATATGTGCCTGTTCCTTATGGCACCTTCCATGAGCAAGCTTGCTGAGATAGTCAGCGATTTAAGTTTAATCAGCATCTCTTCTTTGTAGTAGTTCCAACTAGGACCAAGAGAACGACTTTTGCTACTTTATTATCGCATTCGCTTGCACGGCCCCTTTTTACAGGGGGGAACATTCCCCCGCCCTACTTACAAAACACAGAACATCTTGCCCTAACTCGGAACCCTCAGATCACGGGGAAGACGTGCTATCCCTACGGCATTTGAAGAATATTGGATCAAACATCTTTCAAAGGCATTTATATTAATTGAGTTTCTGGCTCGATATTTTGCAGATTTGTATTTTTGTTATTTAAAGTAGACCAACATTTAAATAGCGGCAATAACAAATATCTAGATCACTTCATAAAACAGAAAGGTGGAAAAGGATGAAAAAAGTTTCTCCTATTTAAGCATAAAAAAAGAATTATAATTCACTAAACCTGCTTGTTTTTTAGTTCCTTTATGTTAGGCATTAATTAATATTTTTACTAGCACCAAAGCAATGGCGTCATGGCAAAAGGGTAGCACGTCTTCCCCATGATCTGGGTATGACGGGTTCGAATCCTGGTTCGGGTATAGTTGCTCTTCTGTATTCTGTCTGTTAGATGTGTAGCAAAGAACTGTTCTAACTTTCGAAGAGGTGCAGGAGGAGGATAAATAGATTCTTTCTTCCAAAACTAACCGCACGGGATCTATGATGCTCAAGTTTTGTGATTGGGCAGGCCATGGAAGTTATGTAACTATGTTTTTATGTTCCGGAAACCATGATTGAAAATGGTTTCGGGAATTTGAAGACTCAGAAAACAAGAGATGTTTCCATTGATCTGCAGTCCAGGTTTTATGGTCGTTGCAACACTTTGCTGACGTCCTGGCATAAGGGTAGCGCGTCTTCCCTATGATCCCGGTTCGGGCATAGTTGCTTTTCTGTGTTCTGTCTGTTAGGTGTGTGAATGTGCCCCCCCCCCTGTAAAAAGGGGCTTTGCAAGCGATGTAATGAATGAGAAACAAAAGTCGTACTCTTACCTTAGTTGGTGCTACTACAAAACCAGAGATCCTGATTAGTCTTAAATCGCTCACTACCTCAGCTTTCTTCTCCATGACAAGTGCTAGAAATAGAAAGCAAAAATTAGTATCAAATTTGACTAGTATTATGATATTATAAAGAAAGCAAATAAATCTGTATCATTCATCTGCTTACTAATTTTTCAGGAAAAAAATCTTAATGAATTCTAGAATGGCTGATGCAAATCTTAAACGCAGTCCATTCTGCCTATAAAGTTAATGTCAAATTATTAAAAAAAAAACTTCTAGCAACTGATGACATCACAGTATTTAATTTGAATAACCATTTCATTTGTATCTTAATTATAGAATGATAAAAATATTTACTTGTTTATTCTTATGGATTCTCCACTTCTATCGATAAATCGTCAAAAAATAAAAATCGTCGCCAACCGAAGTAACAGACGTAATGCGATTTAGAACTAGAAGTAGACAAATCCACTGATTATCTTGATGTTCCTAGGATGACATGAAAACCTTAAAATTGACTCTTCATTATGACATCCTCAGGATAATCTAAAAATCTCCAAGTAAATATAAGAATGCAAACATCCCAACATTTTTATACAGTGAAGCTTGTCGATCGTTTGTAACCATAATCTTCTCCTATTAGCACTAGACATGGTAAGATATCTGTGATGCTGTCCGGTATTCTGAATGATGATCATATCATTGAGATATTGCTAAATAATGTAGAACCGGCTTCTGGCTTCAGGTGATCTGGGCATCCTGGGTTCGAGTCCCGTTTGGGTCTTGATTGTTCTATTTATAAGGAGTGTGAATTCTCCCGCCCCCTGTAAAAAAAGGGTGTAAAAGAGAATGTGATGCATGAAGTTGCTAAGTCGTACTTTTAGCCCTAGATGGCGCTACCGAATGTCAAGAGACGCTCAATCGGCTTAAAATCACTAACAGCCATCAGCGCACTTCCATGGCAAATACCATTTATAACAATAATAGCAAATATTGAAGATATTTAAATCAAACGTACTTTAGATTTTTAGCCGACATAGGTAGCGCGTCTTCCTCGTGATCTGGGGAGGTGGGGGGGTTACTAGTTCGAGTCCTGGTAAGAGCAAGGCTATTCTTCTGTGTACTTTTTGGGAGGTGTATGAATGCCCCTCCCCCTGCTGTGTAAAAAGGTGCTGTATAAGGGAATGTGATGATTATGTAGATAAGTGGTACTCTTAACCCTAGTTGACGCTATTTTTAAAACAAGAGATGCTCATTCGGCTTATAAGCGCGTTTAATCATGGCAAGCGCCCTTAGTAACAACAACTAATTTTAACTACAACTATATAAAAAATACAGAGAATTAGCTATTTGCTTTATGATTATTCAATTGATTATAGATCAAATATAAAAGATTCTCAATTGATTAATCGATGTTTGAGATTTATAAAAAATTTCCTTTCTTTAGACCAGAGACTCAAGTCAACTGTCTTGTCTATTTAATAAAAACGCTACCTCAGTTTATTATATTTAGTGTAATTTGTTCTTTCAAAGAACTTAAATATTTGAATTATTTATTAACTCCTTCGAAGCGTTCATGGAAAGTTTGTATCAGATAACTAGCTAAATTAAAGGCAGAAGTCATTGTATCTTATCGGATATATAATAATACTAAAAGGTGATGAATCTGATGATCACATTCCTCCTCAAATTCTCTCAATATCCACATCCAGTTGAAAATCGAAGTACTTTGAATTGCAGAGAATCTGCTTCAATGATTTAAATATTCATAAATTATCACAGCCAAGATTAGCATTTAATACGCTATATCTCGTTTAGAAGTTCAGCATGATTCTGGAAATGATCATTAAATCTTTACATCGTGGTCATTTGAAGCGATACGCTTGACACCATAAGTCGACTAGATATGCATACTGCATTAATGGAAAATCCTTGGACAAGATATGATCTGAGGAAGACCGTGATATCAGAGATCTTAATTTAACGAATATGGATATCTGTTGACCAGTCACTTCATTCCATTTTGACTTTATTCATTCACTCTATTCCCATGAATGATTGAGGAAGCCCAAATTTAATCTTACCTTCTTTCCTTTAAAATAAATCAAAGTGTTTGTTTAAACATTTCTATTTGGTACTTACGTATTATACTTTCCAACTTTATCGCCAAATTTGAAGTCATTGCCAATGAGTTGCTAAATCGCCAATCATTTCAATCTGGCAAGGGTGTTATCCGTTGATTTTTATCACCAAATTTAAATCCGTCTCAAAAAGTTGCTAAACCGTTGACGATCGTTGGCGAAGACGGTCTGATACGTAAGTACCTTTTATTTTTTATATTTGAGATTAATTACATACAATAAATCGATGGATCAGTTTAATCAGATTTTCTATGATGTAGTTTCAGAATAATAATTTTAAAAAATTCTATTCTGTGATCTATTCCTGCAAATTGTCACATCGTTTGAAATGTCACTATAATATTTTCAACGAGATTTCCTCGGTTATTTCATATTTATTTTCAATTGCTTATTCTAAATATGAAGAACATGCGTTTGGAAAATAAATGAATAATAGTAATAAATATTCTATTATATTTTAGTAATAAATTCTATTAACTTTTAACTAAAATTGAATTTTTAGTAAAATATTAACTTCTTATAATCTGGAAATTCATATCCATACAAGTATTATCCAAAAATTTATATAAAAAACTATCATAAATTATATATCGTGCTGAAAAATTAAAAAAAGGTCTGACTTTTACTGAAGAACTTTAGTATAAGCGAAGTAAATTCATCTCAGTCCAACGGCCTCTGGTTGGAGTGATGTGGAAGTTTTGAGAGGGATGACCAGCTTAGGTTTCATCGTCGCCAAATGATAAAAATTTCGGAAACCGTCTTAAAATAGCCCTGGAGTTTCTTTAAAATTGGGATGTTAATATAACTAATCAAAGAAATAAGATGATAAACATATAATTCCAAATATGTGCTGTTTGGGTTAGGAGAATTTTGAGATGTGGAGATTCATGACAATATTGAATTCAAATTTATGTTGTTGTTATTAGTGGCACTTACCATGGCCACGCTTCGCCAAGACATCAGCGAGTTTTAAAACGAAAGGAGCATCTCTTGGTTTGAAGTAGAACCAACTAAGGCCATGAGTACGACTTAGCTACACACTTATCACAGTCGCTTGCACAGCCCCTTTTGATAGAAGGACTCATTTATATACCTCACAGTGAGAACACAGAAGAACAACCATGCCCGGGAAGCCCAGCTCTCGGGGAAGACAACCTACCCTTATTGCTAGGACATCGTCTCAAATTTCTTTATGGCCAATACTTTCACTATATCTACCTGGGAGAAGAGATAACTTTCTCCTTTCTTCCTGAAAATCCTTATATTAAAATTTCATGGATCAAAGCGCATATAGGCTATGACGGGAATGAAGCGTCGGACAAAACAGAGGCTAGTGCGAATGAAGATCGGAATTTAATGAAGGTTCCAAGATATCCTCTGAAGAATATTCTCCAAACCGATGTGATGACAAGATGGCAAAAGGAATGGGAAGAAGGCGAAACAGGCCGTTCCACATATATAACACAATACCAAAAGTTTCTCTCTACGCTGCCAACTAAGACAGAGGGAATGTCATTTTCTTCAATGGACACGGCTCATTCCCGACCTACCTACACAGATTCCATCTAGCCAACTCTCCTTGCTGTAGCTGTGGGGAAATAGGATCTCCAATTCACTACACCACAGAATGCCTACTCACTCTCCCATAGCACATGAGAAAGCCAGAGAGAAGTCTCGAAGAAGAATGGTACAGGAGAGTTGCATCAAATACCTTTTCAGGTGGCAAAATCAACTCCATAGGAAACCATATTCAAAACTACCAAGACCTCTTCAAGACTTACAATAGTTGAGACAAGAATTCCCCTTGTGATAATCAACCAAAATTATAACTTAACAAGTCCCTCAAAAGTTCAGATTCCCCCCCCCCCCTTATTTTTTTTTATTTTTCCTTTCCTCCCATCTTGTGCTCATCCAACTGGTTAGATAACTTAGCGTTATATGCACCAGGGGCATAGGATGACGTTATGTTATGTTATGGCCAATACAATATTTTTTAAAAAGAAACTAAAAAACACACACACCAGAAATTGAAATATGAAATAATAAGCCTGCATGATATCTTCAGCGTATTTTATCATTTATTACAGCTTATTCATTACGCTTCCGTTAAATCATCGTTGAAATACACATCTATAGCTGGGATGTAATCATCTTCATTTAATCTAATCCTCTCTGCTTTCAAACCCACGTCAGGGATTCCGTTCGTCTCCAAAGTTTCGTTCATCACCAGATTCTGGCCGTTATGTTTCCAGGTGTAACTCTTGGCGTGACCATTGAACTTGAGATACCGTTCGAGGATCTCATCAATTGTTTCTTCAGTGCATACCTAGTAAGAAAGACGGTGCAACCATACTTTGATTTCATGTATTTAAATAGCAATCAATTCGTCAAAAATATATATAAATATGTCCAAATAAAATCATAAGCGATTCCTCTGTAAAAATGGAAAATTTTGATGAGTTTTATATAAAAACTGCAACAGACGACACTTTTAAGAATAGTTAACTTTTCTCAAAACTTTGGTAATTTTTACTCGATAACTTTGGAGTATATCATAACACAAAATAATTTCTACTACACTTCAAAACTTAAAAAATAGTATCTTTAAATAGTAAGTTTTAGTAAAAAATATATCAATTTAAACTCCTTGAAACATTTAAATATTTTTCATAGCTTTATTACTGGAATTATTCTCATGGAATTGTGACGGTATTAATGCATTTTTTTGTGATTACATTAATAATATATGTGATTAAGAGCAAGGGTGCTTTTTTGTTAGTTTCGCGCCAGTGAAAAATCGACAAAACGTTTGGCTGAATTCTACAATATTTGGCAATTTTTTACTTGCATCCAGCTAACGGAAAAATACCGTATTTAAAGTGCAAAAAATATTCTTATATCGATAGTTTTGATAATATAGGTACATTCTTGGGTAACTATGAATATTATTAAAAGTTTCTTCAATTGAAATATTATATTTAACGATACTAGTAAATATTTTAACATCTCATATTACAAAATATCTATAATTACGAAGAATATTTTCTCCTTTATAGAATAATTTTGATTCGCTGATTAAGATTGAAAGCCTTTAGAAGTATAAATAATTTTGATTTTAAAAATACTTGAGCATGAAATTCCTAAAAACTAATTGAAAGAAAATTTTCACCTCGAGGAGAAGGGTTTGACCGGTCAGCATGTTTCTTATCCTGATCCAACGACTTTTGGCAGTTAGTAATCCGATGACGTATTTTTCGTCTTTCCACCAAGGTAGAAGCCCACTATCGACATCTTTTGACACTTTAGTACTAGCAAAATCACTATTATCTTTATTTAATCTTTGCAAGTCAAATCTTTCCATTATTTTGTTGGCTATTATTTTATCCTGAAGCCGTTTTTTCAAATATATATCTTCTGTTCGTTCCTGAGTTGGCATATCTTTAAATCTTCGAAATGGAGAAAAGGCATCTATTTTTTGAGTCTCTGGGTTAATATGAAATTTCACCTATTAATGGAATTTTTGCATATAAATTTCAGAAGAGTTTATATCAGAAAATTAATTCTAAGGTAAATAAGAAGAAAAAAAAGGTACTTACGTATTAGGCCGTCCAAATTTATCGCCAAATTTGAATTCCTCGCCAATGTATTGCTAAACCGCCAATTATGGCAATCCGGCAATGATGTAATCCTTTGATCTTAATCGCCAAATTAAAATCCATTGCCAAAAATTTACTAAACCATTGGCGATCGCTGGCAAAGATGGCTTAATACGTAAGTACTTAAAATAAAATTATTACTTGTCCATCAGAATCGAAAAGATGGCTGATGTCCTTTCCTGCAAATGCTAATAATGCAAACATGTCATCTTGGACAACGTTAGTAGTCAAACTTGTTTGACTTTCACTGTCTTCAAAATCAGCCACAAAACAATCGATTCTCTCATCTTCTTCAACATCAACAGGCTCGCTTGGTAGTTCAGCAAAACAATCAATTCTTATATCTTCTTCAATATCAACAGACCCGCTTGGTGGTTCAGCAGAATAATCGATTCTCTCATCTTCTTCAACCTCAACAGACACGCTTGGTAGTTCAGCAAAACAATCAATTTTTATATCTTCCTCGATGTCCTTGGTTGTGGCTTAAAAGTGTATTAAAACATTAGGAAAAAAATTAAATATTTATTATCAAAATATGAAACAGAAACAAAAAAATTAAGTAGCAACTAAATTCCTTCAGCAAATTTGTCAATCGCAACATATGCTACTAAAATGTAGAAATTTACTAGGGTTAATAATATTCCATGAACATTGATAAATAAGTTTATATGACATAAATAACATAATAATAATAACATAACATAACATAAACAATAGAACATAGACTTTATAGAAACATAAATATTAAAAAATTGAAAAAAATTAGTAGTGAAGTGATTCCTACGGTAAATTAGTCAACCATGATTCATGCTATTAGTATATAGGAATTGATGAGCGTCATTGATAATATATATGTAACCAGGATTTACCTCTCTGATGAATTCGTTAATAATACTTTCTACACTGATAAATGTTAACAAATAACATAACAAACCTTTTTAATGTCATTTCCTACTTAGATCAACAAAGTTAATTTTCTTAGTTAGGTTTTATTAAGTAAATACAATTAATATAAATATTTATATACATATGACAAAATCACAATATTAAGTGGCAAAAAAGAAAACTAATTTACTTGCAATTTTCTATTTTTCTTCTCGAATTTTCTTCTTGACACGTAGCTTAATCTTATGGTTAAGTAGGAGAAACGACCAACAATCGATGACAAAGGTTTTAAAGAGAGAAATCGGAATTGAACCATAAGCTTAAAATTGACAAAATTATTTTTTGAAAAATTCCTTCATAAAACAATTTGGATAAAATGTATACTTAAAGCAAATTTTTTTCCAAAAATTACCAGAAAACTATGTATTTTTGCATGAATTGAACTTTTATTCTTAATATGCACGCGAAAAAATACTAAAATACCTACATTTTACTGATTGAACTTCTGGTTGATCCGTAGAGAACATCACCCCCGTCGCGCACTTTTCAAAATCGCCAACTTCTGCGGCTCTTGCGTCTTATCTCCCGGAGGAACATTTCCTCCAACGTCAACATCGGGTTGTCAAATTTGGCGCCAAATATCCTTGGCGAAAAGGGGGTGATACTCTCTCCTCTCTCCTGTTCACTGATTTAAATTTTCATTACAATCTGCTAAAACTCAACTTAGAGTATTAAAGTTGTTTAAATTTAATGAATGATTTAATATTTGAGAAAAACTGTATTAAAATCAAGCGTCATCCATTACAAGTTTTTAAAAATGTATTTAAATTTAAACGATTGCACAAAAAAACTTTATAACATTTAATCTTATTAACATTGCTAAAGGCTATTATATTTTAAGAAATTATCCGAATTTTTGTTTGAGTCCCCTTAACGGAAAATGAATCTCGATTTCAAATTCGATCAATTTAGTTGAGTCGGTAACTCAATTTCTATATTACCGAAATTTGGTACTTTTCCGTTAGCCGGGCGCAAGCGAAAAATCGCCAAATAATTTAAACTTCCACCAGATTTCTAACAACAATTTTAAAGTGAAAAAAATGAAAAATAGTGTAGAATTCCGCCAAATTTCTTTAACGATTTTTCGCTTGCGCCCAAATAATAATAATAAAAAAACGGTTTTGAACTGGTATGGTTTCTCCTGTGCTGATTAACTAACTCAAATAGAACTCAATACATTGATACCTAATACTAGACTTAAGTATTTTCAATAAAGTTTTCGTACATTCTGGCTCTTGGCTTAAAGAAGACAAATCAAGAACTTTTTGAAAAAGTATCACCCATAAATCATCCTCTTGGTTGTGTATAGAGACTTCTCGACGCGTAAAATATTTCGGTCTGGACATTTTAAGAAAATTTTGATTTACTTAAGTAGAACAAGAGAATTTAAAAATTTTGCTATGAAACAGTGAAGTAGGAAAATGATGAAGAATAAAAGAACTTTTGTTATTTTCGCTATTGTTGAAAGAAACAAAGTAATGTTTCCTTTATTGTAAGTTGTATTTGTTAGAATTTTATTGTTAAAATTGAAAGACAGCAACTTTTATAAACAACTTAGACATAATTCCGATGCTGACTGTAAAACATTTTATTGGATGCAAAATTATGAAAATAATTTAGGTATACAACTAACCTAAAAACGATTGGTTAACACATTATCCATCACGTGTCAAGGGAGCTTGACCTTCAGATTTGGGCAAATATGAAAATAACTGGTTTTTTCAGATCTCCTTCAGTTAAAAAAATACATTTGTGAAGATATCTGTCTCACAGTGAGTAAATTTATTTTTAATTGGAAAGATAAAATTGTGTTAAATGATGAATTTTTACATCAAATTTGTAGATTTCAGTCAAAAATTGTATTAGATTATAAAAAAGGAAGACTCACTGAACATGACAATTGCAAAATGTAAGGAGTAAATGGATTGAATTTCGTAAACAAATTTATCTTATCATATCTTATCCAAGTTTTAAAGCAAATACGCCAAAAGTTGGCGAAGAGACTATTATTTCTATCGGCCATATTTTAAGATGCATATTAGCGAGATAATTTAAAATACCTAGAAAGTTTATGTACAATTTTCAAAATGTAATATGTTTAGTAGTAACATATTTTAAATTAAATATTTCACAGTTTTTTATGCATAGTCGCGAGATAAATAAAAGGAATCAAAGTGTTAACAAATATAATTTGTTATGCAATATATGTAACTAAAATTGTAGTTTTGGTAAAAAAAATTTAGTTTTCGTTATTCGAAACATAATTGCCCCCAAAAGTTAATTTTTTTCTCTGCAATGAAGCAAAATTTTCATGCGAGGAATGTTAAAGGTAAAAATTTAAGCTATTCCTGGCGTTCGGTTACAGTTTGATTACGGAATATAGGAGAATGTTCCTTGGAGACTACACTCAATGGTTATTTGTTGTATTCTAACAGTGGCATGAATCTCTAGAAATAAATGATTCTGGAAATTTTCACTGAATTAATAATGTAAAAAATAATTACAATAAGAGAATTGAGTTATTAAGATACCTCTTATCTGTGAGGGTAACAAAAAAAATACATGGCGATATTTAACTGTCAGCGCTATATCAAAGAATAACATTGGTACAAAGAATTGTGAGAATTTTTTTCCATGATATTTATTTCCTTTATCTTCATAGAGCAGTTTTTGATGCCGGTAAATTTTGACAGCCAGCTTCTGATATTTGAAAGTAGAGGATATGAATGCAATTTTATTTTTCATATCGACTCCCCTAATAGTAAAATTAAATATATGCATATCCTCGTGTTTGTGTTTCGGTATATTATAGGACAGATATTCACAAATTTGGTATGAGTGTGTTTAGTATGCTTTGAAATATCAGAATATGCATATCAGGAGTTACTTTTGAAATTAAGTTCGTATTTTAATTAATTGAAAGTAAGCAAAACTGTAATTGTTTTACTGATTTCGGAAGCCTACAAGCATCAGAAATATATAACATCTTAAAATTTGAAAATAATTAGTAATAGGAATTTAAGTGTCTAACAAATTTTTCTTAGATTCTTGTAGTGTTGTAAAAGATTACTTTGCATAATGGATTATATTAAACTAAATTTCAATTTGCTTTTGTAGTTAATCCAAATATTCATTTAAATGAGCGATTTTATTTCTATTGTTCAAAAGCTCAAGAATAATCTTACTATTTAACTCCTGAACCGGTTTGCCGTAAGTTGTATGTGCATCGATTTATCAAATTTTGATAGTTGTAAACAAAAAATAAATCATTCATAACATTTATAATTTAATAGTAAAATGACTTTGAATACGTAGATAAGCAAAGCATTCCATGGATTTCGATTTGAATCAAAATAAGGAAATATTCCCAAAATAGAAGGTGTCATCTTATTAGATAGTCAGGAAAATAAACCGGTTAAGGGGTTAATTCCTGTATTGTTTGCATCTTTATTTCTATCACTACAAATAAAAAAATGATTGTAAGTGTATATTGAAGCTCCATGACACAGAACTATTGATACCATATTTGCTATATAAAGATGCTTTCATATTTCCATATAAAGCTACCATATTTGGAATCTATATATTTTTGAGAGTAGAAATATGTGTCTCGTAAATAGGATTTTTGAAATTTTATATAGAAAATTAGTAAAAAATGAAGTGAAATGTTGACACTCCTCTACTATAATTTCCAGAAATATTGTATGAATAAAATATTTTTTGGCTTACTAATAATTCAAAACAAATTATTGTCCAAATGATAACAATATTGGCCCATAGTTCCCCCAATTTTAAATAATTCGCAAAAGAAAATTATTCGAAGCATATGTTCTAAAAGTGTATTTTGTTTTTAAGTTAAAGTAGGATCATTTTTATTGTTACCATAGATGGGTTTTTCCCATTGCTGAGAATTACGGCTTTCTATTTATTACAGTTAAAAATTATTTCATCTAATAGGTAAAAATTTAATACTTCCGTAAAACAGAAAAATTATTGTTATGAAATCTCAGAAAGTCTGCTGGCTTAACCCAAACTAAGGAAAATACTTACGAATTAATGATTCTCAATCATGTTAGCAAGATAACCTTTATCTTCTAAAACAAATTCCTAATTAAATTTATCTTTATCTTCTAAACCAAATTTTTAATTAAATTAATCTTTATCTTCTTAACCAAATTCTTAATTAAATTACCCTTTATCTTCTAAACCAAATTCTTAATTAAATTAACCTTTATCTTCTAAATTCAATTAATTCTTATATTCTATTGGAAAGTAGAGAGTCTTAAATAAATATTTTAGCTGTAGGAGGCATGCTTTATCAAAGTTTCATTGAATAGATATATAAAATAGAACACACAACTTCCTGTTTCCATTTTAACTGATGGGATTTCTTTTGTCTCAAAAGAAATAATTTTTTGAAACCTTCTACTTCGCCCGGTGTTTTCTATGAAACAGATAATATACCTGCAGGGCTGATATCTGAAACTGAAAAATCTTTTATTAAGAATGAATGATAAGAAAAAACGTTTCGACAGTTACTAAGACTAAACTTATTCTTTATATCTACGGAAAAATAATAGCCTGTAATAGATTAATTTTTTTATGTTAGTTAACATCTGATTCAATGCAGAGATTCTCTAAAAATAATAACTGATACAATCACAAGATTCTCTTTCAAAAGTAACGGATAATTGGGCTATAAAAGTACATAATGTAATAAAAATATTAAAAATAAAAGCACTTCAACTCAGTATGGTGGTAACCACTGAAACTAAAACTAAAAATTAAAAAGTTATGTCAATAAACCTAAATTCAAAATTTTGGACAAATGGTAATATTTGTCAAAAAGTGAATGAAAGTGTAAATTTAAAATATAGATTAACAAAGCAAAATAATCCAAAATAGAAATCTCCCTTTAAAATGATTCTGTAACTGCATTAGTATGACTTATTAAGCGTAACTGAAATATTTCACTTTGAAAAGCAATATTTTTAAAAAACCGAGCTTCCTGATGGTTGTAAAAACTCTATTCATTTGGTTGTTCTTGATTCTTTATTTTTATGCTGGAATGCTTTATTTTAAAAGTGTTTTTTATGTTGGAGCTTGATTTTTTTAATGATATTTTTCAAGCCATTCTTCTAAAATCCGTTACAAACTGCATTTTGTGTACTATTTAATAATTATTATGATCTAAAAAAGGGTATTATTTAAATGGAATTTAAACAAGAAGAGGTTTCTATTTTTTCTTTTTTTTATTTTCTCTTTTTCGTATCATAAAAGACAATACATTATTCTTCAAAAATGTTAATTCGTGTATAACAGATTCTATAACATTTTAAAAAATTTAAAATGTTTCTATTTTACTATTGGTACTTTTTTTACTTCCCATTTCAAATTATCCATGAAGAAATAAAGAGGCATTTTGCTGAAAGTTGCTTTCACAAATTAGACACAAAACAGAAATATTTAAGAATCAGAATTACATCGATATTTCCCTCATTATTTATGATATGATGGGCCATTTTAATCTAAGGTTTGGATTTTATAGAAGGCTCTAATGCAATTTTTTAAAAAAATAAAACTATATTTTTCAGTTTTTTTTCTGTGACAGAAATTGTAACAAAAAAGCGAATTATATTTTTAAAAATGCCAGGGTTCAAAATACTTTTCTACGCTCTCATATTTACGTATAAAGTTATATAGTTAAGTCCTTCCTTATTGTTATTTAACTTGACTTGTTTTACGTTTATAAGAAACTCGTTGCTTGCTGTTACTCTCGAAAATCAATTTTTCTTTCATCTTATATGAAAGTTGAGGTGCCAATTTTATTCAATTAAGAACAGAACGTTATCTTAAGGTTTTAAAAACTTCAATTTTAATTAATCTTTTAATTATTTAAAATTTGACTCCTTGCGCGTGGCGTCTCTCGATGGTCAATTAAAGAAAACTGATTTTAAAATCCCTAATCATTATTGAAATTTCTGTTTGAGTTAAATTTTGTCTATTAGAAGGAATTAAAATAAAATTAAGTGTACTTTTTAGAATTTTTGATCATTAGTAAAAAAATACTTCTAATAAATCTTTTTACTTCTAATAAAGGCATATTTTTTTTACTTATGACATCATTTAATTTATGATTTCCTTCGAAGTTATAAAAATATGTGTTCAAAAATGTTTTTATCGAAATATAATTTCTAGTAAAGGAATATATAATCATGAATCTCAGGATTATTTACTGCTGTGACCTTCGAGTCGCCTCACAGCAGAGTTAGGTTGAAACCTAGTTTTTCCATATCAAATTTGATTAATTTTTTTAAAAATTTTTGGGTGTTGGTTAAATATTAAGTAGTAGAATTAATCAAAATACAATTAATTCTGATTTGTACAATTTTTTATCACTAGTAAAGAAAGAAAGGAAAAACATATACCTATAATTAAAGAATATTTCTTATAAATTATATAATTGAATGTATTAGTTTCTTTACCAATAAATCATCTTTCAGGAAAGGAATTTTTTATCTTCAATTATCAATCTCAGGATTACGTATTCCCATGACGTTCGAGAATTTTCCCTTTTCATGCCTACTCTACCTCACTGTACAGTTAGGGTGAAACCTAGTTGTCGAAACAGCTGAATTCAGACGTGGCGGGGTGGTCGGCTGTACACAAGAAGAAGGGCGAAGCCTAGTTTTTCCATATCAAATTTGATATTGACATTCGATTGTACCGTATATTTTTGATACAGCCAGTAAACAGTTGTTTTTTCGGACAGTTTCCAGTAAATAGTTCTTTTACTTGGACAGAGAATGGCGGCTAATACTAATACGGATATGAATAGAAAATGGGATTTCACTTTTACGCAAATAGTGATCGGTATTGTCGGATCGGTTTGAAGAAAAAAATAGAAGTTTTTTTTTATGGTTGTGTGGAATAGGCGGGTTTCTTGAATTGTATGGGCAACATTATTTGGAATAAAAGGTAGTAATGGCTGTGATTTAGTTTGTAAGAATTCAAATTAAGCCGACTTAATGTTTACTGACTTAATATTAACGCGCCGGGACGTATGCGTATTTTAGACATACAATCTCAGTATATTTATCACATTTGCATCAAAAAATATTTAATAGTATTTTTACAATCATAATTGCTCTATAACGAATTAAACTGTCCCGAAAGTATTTTTCAGGCTGATTTCCAAAAATATTTGTTTATTCCATTTCTACAGTATTAGAATTACTTTACACTCGTTTTAATTGATCTAATTATAAACCATGAGATATAAATTAGAATTCATCCCAATTAATTAACCATTGAAACCAATGAATAGGAGAAAAGTGATAGATTAAATAGTTTTTGCTAAGAGCGATAAAACGGGAAACATTATCTGCCTTATATACAGAGACGCTACCCACGCATCCAGCAAATCACCAAAGAGATAACTCAGCTGTGACAGTGGACACGTTAGTTATAATCAAACGTGACAGACGTGGGTGTGGGGTCAATATCTCACTTCACTCGGAGCATCAGTTGGTGTCCATATCAGATTATATCAGTCCTTATCAAAATGCAAAAATAATGCGCCTTAACTATTCCCACAAAAAACAATTAATTAAAATGGTTTTTCTTGTAGTAAACAACTGTAATGATAAGAATTTAAAAATAATTGTTGATTAGTAGTAATACAGATGTTGTACATTTAGTGGTATTATAAGCGTTTCGCATTCAGTAATGATATAAATTCTGCACACTTAATAGTAAAATAAACGTCATACATTTAGTAGTAATATAACTTTGTATATTTGATAGTATTATAAACTTCGTATAAAACAGTAAGTAATATTAACGCTGTAATGTTTAATAATAATAAAGAAAGATGAAGACGTTGTCATGTCCATTTTACAACGGAAAGAGAGGTACAGTAGCTTCTGAGGTAAGGATCCTTGAGCACTTGAGGGCAGAAGTGTGACTTCTAGCTCATATGAGGATAACACGCACGCAAACACTTGCAGTCCGTTTTTACAGGTGGAGGGTGTACATTCACACAAGTCACAGAAGAACAACCATTCCCTAACCGGGACTCGAACCCGGGACACCCAGACCACGAGGAAGGCGCGCTACCTCTGTGCTAGGACACCGGCTGCATAATTGATAATGACTACAAATGATATCAAACGTCGTATAGGCAATATCAATTGTATAAACAATAATATTGACACTACAGTAATTCGAACATGAACCTCTATGATAGGACGCCGACGATGATTACGAATAAGGTGCGACCGAAGAGAACATCACCACCTTTCAACAAAGATATTTAGTACCAAATATGGCAACCCGATATTGTATTGGAGGATATTTTCTCAAAAGTGATAAGACGCAAGAGCGCGGCGAGTTGACGATTCTGAAAAGTGCGCCAAGGGGGTGATGCTCTCTCCGGATCAACCAACGAATATTGTGTGTAATTGTGTAAATGGATATCCACAGACCAGGAAGTTTTATTAGAGCTATCAATAATAGTGCAAACATAGTTTGAGGAATGTGAATTGTATATCCGTTTTTCTTGCATTTTTATTAATTAAATATGAAGCACATTTTTTTTTAGTTTTCTTCTGAGATTTTTTAAATGTTACAATATAAAAAAATATTTCTTAACCATTTTGAATTTCAATAATTTAATAATTGAGATATTATTTAAGTTTTTCTAGAATATGGAGCATTTACTACATTTTTTGACGTGAATAAGTCTTTAAATTTGCTATCATAAGCAGGTAATCCTAAAAAAAACCTATTGATAACAAAATCTGGGGATACAGTTTTGCATTGCAGTTTCGAATCTATCCACTACATTGAAAATTAAATTATACCACTGGATAGCTAAAGGATTAAAGAATTAATTACAACAAAAGACAACAGTGACACATCTCACACGATGGAGGGGGAAGTACATTCATTTTGATGTTATTTTTATAGAGATTTGGAATTAGTATAACTTTTGACTCAGAAAATCTACGATGCTCGTTTAAGTTTTAATCGTCAGTTCTCGTCAAACTCTATCGATTGTATATAAAATATTAGTTTAAAGTACTGACAGTGAATATAATAAGGTATTAGAATTAAAAAATATTATCAAAAATATATAATGTCGGCCTATATGCGTCGAAAAGCTGAAACCAAATACAGAGATCGTATAGGGTTGGAAAGGGCTTCTCAACAACCATTAAATGGTAATAATGTTGGACTTTAATGTTGATGTCTCACAAAACCGTTCGTTGCCGACTTCATGCTCAGCGAGTTCCATTGGTCTTGAATTGAAACTTCTCCAACAACTTTAGGTAATACATACATTGATTTAACGTTTACCAGAAATCTCGATGAATCTTGTATGCCATTTGCGTTGTACTTTTCGTACCATAGATCTATAATTAATAAAGTTATATTGTAACACAATAATTATTTGTTTCCTTGCTTTTATCCTAAATAAGGTAAGTAAAAAATGTATTTAAAAATATAATATAATAATATATATATATAATTAATCTAATGCTAATCATTCTCTACAAAGGAAGAAAATTTGTGTTTAACGCTGAAATATTATATAAATGCTCAAAATACTTACATGAATTATTTAGCAACAACTTGAATACATTCAGTCAATATGTTATAAAATACATGATATGAAAAAAAATGACTAAGAAATGCTAAGAGATGCGGAAAATGTATAAAATAAAAATATTTTTTGTCAGGTATCTCATTTGATGATGTCGTGTCCGCCTTACCGCGGAAAGAGGGGTGCAGTAGCTTCTGAGGGTATGAACCCCCGAGCACCCGAGGGCAGAAGTCTGACTTCTAGCTCGTATGAAGATGAAACACACACACATACGCTTGCACAGCCCCTTTTCACAGGAGGGCACATTCACACATCTCACAGATAGCACACAAAGGAACAACCATGCCCGAACCGGGACTCGAACCCGGGACCTCCAGAACACGGGGCAGACGCGCTACCTCTGTGCCAGAAAGCCGGCGGTATCTCATTTAATTATATGTTATTGTGAAAGCAGTAATTTATAGCAAAAATAAAAAAAGTATTCAAGTTTTTGCTGGCTTCCTGGCACTGAGGTGGCGCGTCTTTATCGTGATTTGGGAGTCCCATGTTCGAGTCCCGGTTAGAGCATGGTTGTTCTTCTGTGTTCTATCTATGAGGTGTATGAATGTGACTCCATGTAAAAAAGGCTGCACAAGCGAATGTGAGGAGAGTGTAGCTAAGTCGTACTCTAATTGGCGTTACTTCAAAAAACAAGAGACGCTATTTCGGTTTAAAAGCGCTGACGGCGGTAAGCGCACTTTTTCATAACAAGTACCATGATTATATACAACATAGTGATATTTAACAACTACATACCGCTTTTAAGATTTTGAATAACTTAGTGAAACCCATGATAAAAGAAAAAAAGAGTTTCAGTTAATAAGCTTCATCCGATTTGGTAATAAATTCTCACAGCAGTAAACAATGAAGTTAAACTGCGTCCTTTTGTATGATATATTATTACAAATTTATTAGTGCAAAATACAGGAACTTTCCACATATTAAATGGAAAGAAAATAAATCTAAACCAAATCATTTGTCTCTCTTATTATTAACAGCTTCAGAGCAGAACGACGCCCTGTTCAGTAATGATGCAACTACAAACCATTTGAGGTAAAACTTTCGGTGTCTGATATGCATCCTTCCTAATTAGCCAATGTTTACGGGAAAGCTGCATCGACCGGACTGTTGAAAGTGTTAAACAGTTAGTATTTCATTAACTGATATTCACTTTTGAGGTTGTTTAGGGTAATTATATGAAAACTAGGAATAATGATCTGGAAACGACATGAACCATGTGTCATTTAATGTGCATCTGATAAACTGGGTGTAATTTTCTTCACCAGTTTATGTATTATAGGCATTTGCTATGATGGTACATGTTTTCATATCATTAAATTCAAAATCCTTTGATAACTATCATCTTTGACATTTTGATTTGAGCTGCTCTATCTTTTGATCAAGAAAATTGATGATGATTTATTATAAACGTTGCATATAAATTTAAAAATCCAATATGTTTTATAGAATGGATAAAAGAATGCGAGACTATGGTTTACAAAAGATGAAGGGAAAACGTCGTAAATTACTGAATTGCTACGGCGTGACAAAGTTTTGATTTTAATACGTTTTATCATGTGAGAATAGGATGTTGTTTTTGTTAGAAAGTTATGATGTCTGTCTATGTCTGTTTGTCCGAAGTTTACGGAAAAAAAAAGAAAGATTATGCGCCGCCGGAAATTATCGGCTGAAGAATTTTTTTACCCTCTTTTACCAGTATTGCATTATTATTATGTATGCTTCTTTGAAAGCAGATGTGTTTTTAAAAGCTTGAACTACTTTTACCAGTATTGCCTTATTATTTCATATATTTTTTCGCAACAGATGCGTTTATAAAGGTTGACGCAGAGCTATGAAATTATAACTGTTATTTCATGTTAAAATAGCTCCAGATGCAAAACATAGTTTGCCATCCAGAAAAATTGAAAATGAAAGTTTAAAATTTTTTAATATATTTATATATAATAGAAGGATAAAGACTGATTGAGAAGTCTTGTGATTGTTTCAAACTGGTTTAGATTGATCAATGACTTAAATTAGTTAAGATAAAAAATAACATAAAAATAATAGTGCTCTCACGTGAAATTTACGATCGTAGATTTCATTTTATATTTATTTTTTTTTAATATTTTTTAAGAAAATTATGAGGAATAATGTTCTAAAAATATTATACTTTTTTTATTGATATCAATATTTTGTAGGATGGTTTCAAACTTAATCTATATTCTTGGCTGTTTTTGTTCCAAAATGTTGAGTACATATAGAACTTAAATTTTCAATCCTATTCGAGCCTCTTAATGAAATAACTTTTTAGATATTTCTGATTAAAATTCTCGCCTGAAAAATAAAATTACTTTTCAGGAAGACAAAAGTATTCATCTATTTACACACTTAACTTTCAGAATTTAAATTTTTTTTACACAGTTATGTTTATTTCTCTTTAATTTAAGTGCACATATGAAGGGACTGAATTAATCATTTATTGAAAAATGCAATTCACTACAAAGGCATAAATATTATTTGGCAAATAATGAAGAAAACGATTTATTTGTTACTAGTGAAAAAGACTTGAATGCTTTTTCAATTAATACTATTAGTTCACATTTTCCGTACATATATGTTCAAATTTTCAATCTCTAACATAATACTTTTTATTCAACCAATCAAGTTCAAATGCATTTTTTTAAAATTGTAGTGGATGGCACTCGATGTTAATACAATTTTCTAAAAATTAATTAATTAAATTAATATTTAATACTTCAAATTGTATTTTAGTAATTTTTAATGGAGATTGAATTCAATAGGCAGTATCTCAATCGTTAATCTGCAAGGATTTCAGTATCTTTCACGGGAAGGTGAAGAATACAAAATCAATGCTTGCAAAAAAAACAGTAATTTTTATAAATAAATTATTTGTATTAATTGTAATTATTTAATTAAAAGTAACAAAAAAATATTTCTTTGTCGACCTAAATAGGAATCGGCATTAATTATTTCTTTTATATTACTTGTTTTTAAATTACATTTTTACTTTATTTTGATACCTTTATTCTACGATTAAGAGAAAATTCAAATTTCTTACTGTTTTTCTTATGAAAAATTTTATTTTGCTAATTATCTCGACTTTGGAAAAACAGAATAAAATGAAATTTATTGTTTGAAAACTTCATAGACAATGATGCATCAGTGATCGATTTTTCCCTGGTGCGCATGTTGTTATCACAAGCAAAAGCTAACGATCAACGTTAATTTTAAATGTTCTAAATTGTAGTTTTAGATATATTATTTTTTACTCAAAATTAATAAATATTTTAGAATTAATGCACGGTTTTTTAAACTAAATTTTGGGAAATAATGTATAAAAGTGAATGTAATTAGAAGGCAATTAATATACTTAATGTTTCAGTAAATAGCTTAAATAATATTTTAGAATGCTTCTCAATTGTAATTTAATATCATCGATTACAGAAATGGTTTGTTTCATTCTAGATTAAAATAACGAATCCTGAAAAAAATTGAGTATGAATGAGGGTTAGAAAATAAAAAAATATGGAAAATTGGACAAAAATAATTAAATTATAAATAATTCATCAAATAATCTGCTTTTATTAAGATTAATTTGTGTTGTCTTTTCCATATGCTTCCAATTTTTAAAATATATTTTTTAACTGTTATTTTAATCTTTACAAAAGAGATAATGCGGTAAAACTGAAATATATTTCCCTAAGTAAAACATGAAAATATATTATAAAGTTTTTCATCTTGGTTTTGAAACAAATATGCGCCAGATAAATATAAGACAGATACTCATAATAAATGTATATATGTAGAAATACAGAAAAATATTTCACACATGCAGTACAGAAAATATCATTTCATTTAGATAAAGGAAGAAAAATATAATTTTTCATACTGTCTGCTGATACTGTTTTCTCTTTGCATTTTCATAATATTATATAGCTTCAGAGGTAGGTTTGAATAGATAGACATGATATAATTTATAATATAAAGATTAATGGAAGACATCTATCTTTTCTAATAATACTATCTGAATCGTATTGGAATAAACAAACTAAATTTGATATATGAATCGAATTTCTTTACATTATTGGATTATTTCGCATGTTTTTCGAACATACAAATTTATATACGTTGATGTATTTCACATTTCTTATATTTTGTAAGAGGTTGATATAATTCTAAAAACTTTTTCAGTTTTATATTCATGTAAATACATTGAATTACGATGAAAACGAAATAAAAAACTTTCTGTGTTTAATCTTTGTAAACAACTATTACATGCACTTTTTTGAGCTTTTTGATGATGTTTACCTATCTTGAGTCACATCTGATATCTACCTGTATATAAAAACATGCATTTTTATTTAATAAAAAACAAACTTTAAAGTTAACTTTTTATTTTCGGGATTTAAAATTAATATTTTCAAGATATGAGCTTTTTTCTGATACAAAATTTTAACGCTTCTGGTTAGCACCGAACTTTAAAACGAAAAACATGTTTACTTGTTTACTTCCACTTTTTAAACTTTTTTATATCCTACAGGGACCCCAGAAAAATTTTGAAAAAAAAAAATGTTTGGTCAGAAAAATAAAAAAAAAGTGGGAAAAAGATGCATTTTATCTTAAAAACATGAAATGTGTGACAAAAATGAAACAGATCCGTAAAATTTTTCAAAAAATTCTGTTGATGTTTCTTGAAAATAAATCAATTCAAAACAATGAAAATTCAACAAATAAATATTTTTCTTTATATACTAGCCATCTATTGTAAAACAACAGCTCATTTCTTTTCTTGGTACTTACGTTTTATACCGTCCAACTTTATCGTCAAATTTGAGGTCGTCGCCAATGAAATGAAAACGGCCAATTATGGAAATCCGGCAATGATGTAATCCATTTATCTTTATCGCCAAATTTATGTCCTTCGCCAATGAGTTACTACACCATTGACAATTGCTTATGAAGACGGTATAATATATAAGTACCCTTTTCTGTCCTCGTTCTTTCTTTCCAAATTTCTCAAAATTTGCTATGAATCCATTAATAAGTAAACATGACAACATTTCTCTTAATTTGAGTTCAATAATCATTTGTGGTATAGTTTAATTCTTATCAACTTTACTAAAAACAATTTTAACTCGAAGTAAGTATATTTGAGGGAAAAAATTGCTCTTATGTATATAACTTTATTCAGCATGAAGAAAATATTTCAATTTTCAGCAAATTGGATGCTTATAAAAAGCAACATTATTATATCTAGTACTCACTTTTCCCAATAAAAGGAATACTTAGCGTATTCTTACCCATAAACTTTAATTTCATCTTTCGAAATGAATTTTAGTGCATTTATTCCAGTCACTGGTTATCTCAAAGTAACAATAGTTTAGCAAACGACAAAGTAAAATATTTTTAATATAATTTTAAATAATTGTAATATATAAAAATCGCTTATATCGTAAAAATTTTGGTAATATTTAAATTATAATTCCACATATCATGCACAAAATACCAAATTAATTTAAAAAAATTAAAATTACCTTTCTATACAAATCATGTAAGAAATAAAATTAATTTATTTAATATTGTATTCGAATTATCGTTCCATAGACGCCTCATGGGATCAAAATTTTAGAGTAAAATTATCATATTATAGTTCATATATAATATCATATATAGTAAAAATCATATTATAGTTCAATGTATCAAGTACATATTATTTTCAATCCAGAATAACTATATCCAAATTTGATTTTTAAACAATAAGAAAAATGACACTGAATCTATTCAATAATAAATTTATCAAATTCTTCTAATTTAATAAAATAATTTTATGTGTTTGGAGGTTTTATCAAGAAAATGTTATTTTTTTCAAAATATCTTAAAACATTCATGCTAACTCAGTATAAACAATATGGTATAAACTGTTTTCGTTTATTTGGAAACCATAAAAAAATACTTTTCATGCAGGTAAATGGTTAAAATAAATATAACTAGCGTCAATTCTTTTTTTTATAGTTGAAAACTTTGTAAATCAATCTAACTAAAATTTCTATTGTATTTTTGAGAAACAATAAGGGTTTCACTATCCTGTGATCATTTACATATTAATAAAGGAATATTTCTTATTCAAAACCTTATTTTGTTATTTTAGAATGCATTTCACAATTTTATCTTATCATGAGATAAGTTTTGTAAAATGCAAAACATTCTTATGTTGATGTGGCAAGACAATCTGGAGAGTGAAGTGTTGGTTCTTATACCCTCCACGTGATTTAAAATCTTTTTTGAAAATACAGAATCGTTTTTAAAGTACCTCTAATGTAGCTTTAAGAAAGGCTAAAAGACTAAAATAAATTAAAATATAAATGTTTGAAGAAGCTGAAAGAAGGATCTGTATAAAATATGGTAAGTAGAATTTTAGAGCTTAGTTCGCAACGCAAAATTACGTTTAAATTAATAAAAGAAGACGCTTTAACAATTTTGTGATGATACTTTTTATTTTGTAGCTTGTTATCCGATAGAAAATGAAATATATAATTGGAAATGCTTCTAATTTCTTCTGTTTCACCATTTTCGTCACTTCCTGCCATGTTTATTATTCATGAAATGCATGGTTTAATATTTTCTGCCTGGAAACACTTCCTGTTTAGTACAGATTATTTATGATTTTGATTATTTATTTCAATTAAATAATTTATTAAAATGGTTGTGATTATTTAGTCTAGTGTAAAAATATGAAAAAAAATTGAAAATAATTTCTGAAATATATCCTTCATTGTTGTAATTATCTAATTATTTTTTTATAAAAGAGTCGCTTCAAGAAACATAACCCAGCTATAAGTTTATTTAATGTACCATAGCCGAACATAAATTCAAATCAATCATACAGTTCTTTCATTAAAAAAACTTACTATCCAACATATATTTATAGAACTTTTATTCAGCGAATGTTAAAAGATAATATTTTTGAAAAAAGTATATCTCAACGCTTCAGAAATAATTTCTACTTGAGCGTTAGTACCTTATCAGTTATGTTGTCTATATCTATAGCATTATTATATATTTTATTATGTTATAGTATCATATAATTTTTTATATTATGAACGCAGCATCATAAATACCGAGTAATGATACTAATTAAAACACATACCATAAAATTAAAACACATAATATAAACAACCATACTAGAAAAATATTTGTTTTAAAGCTTGATAATTTACTATACTAATCTAATCATATGTTTTTAGTAATAGTATGATATTGAAATATTTTACTTATGAGAACATATTTAACGTGTTCCAAAAGATAATAGAATTTTTTGTTTTATCTAATACGGATGCTATTTTTTTTAAAAAAAATAGCCTCCTGCTATGGCTATACAGAATGAAAAGGAAATTAGATAGAGTAATACAGTGCTATAAAAATGTCGTAGTTAGAAAAATGAAGCTATCCGTAGCTTGAAATCTAATTATAACTATGAATATATTTTTATTTTTATTAACTCTTTGAATTTAATAGAATTTTATTGCCATTATATTTATTATCTTTCATAGATGATAAAAGCTCTGTAAATTTTTTACAATAAAATAAAACCTTATCTTTAATCTTTTTTCGAAAAATGTCGATCGATTAGAAGAACGTTTGGCCCTCATCGGGAAGGGATGATTGAAAAAAAAATGTTTAAAGTATTTGATGTTTTATATAAAAATAAAAAAGGAGTAAGAATTGCATTTTATGTATATGAATCACTAATACTTCTTAATTATTTAGATGGTAAAGCCAAGATTTTTTTTTCTTCATAATTCAAGTCCCATAAGTATTTAAGACATTTTATCTTTGAACATCAAGATAAATTTCATTGAAAAACACTTAAAGGAAAATTATCTTATCTTCTTCAGTAAGGTGTTATTACCTTCCTACCTTCATAAGGTTGTACATTTCAGATAAAAATACTAATATCTTGTAAGTACATTTGTATAAAAGTTGACTACCAGGGTTCACTTTCAATTCAACCTTCCTGTTTCCCTTAATAAAAAGGACAGTGTGCCGAAACACCTTAGACAACTGCCCTTAGAAATCATTTATAAAATCCCTAAATGTGACATTAAATTGTATACTAATGGCAGCAAAATCTACAATCTTGCAGGTAGTGGTGTGACACTAGCTTCATAAGCCATATAACATTTACGATACACAAATATACTTTTGTATTGTGGCTATGTAACTCGACTACAAACGCTACCATGGCGGCTTCGTACCATGACCTTCATTCACCACATTGATTACCTTGACCAGATAAACTCGTGTAGTTGCAGTGCAGCCATCTACCTGTAACAAAAGCCGTCAGTCTCACTTAAAGCAGCATCCAAACTAATCCATCAGACTACCTTGACGCATCTATTCACACATTCGCTTGCCAACTCACTCACCCGCTCGACACAACGCTTGCCGTTTTAAAATCCTTCGTCTGTCTGACGCCTTACTGGTGAAGGAGTACTGTGGCGCAAGCTTCATAAGCCAGTTAACATATACGATATACAAGTATACTTTAGTATTGTGGTTTTGTTAATCGGCTACAAACACTGCCGCAGTAGATTCATACCGCGACCTTCAAATGCCACAGTGGCATCTATAGTCAGTAACTCCTCAGACTAGTTTTACGCTGTGCCAACGAAAACAGCTTCAGCTCTGTTTTTGCAAACGAGCTAGTAACAATCAATCAGGGACTTAAGAACATTCTACACGAAATAACTATAAGAACCTTTAGATTCTTACTGATAGCCACGGTTCAATAGAACGTCTTAATAGTTGGACCTATATTGGAGATAAAGCGACTTTGTCTATTCTTCTGAAGTTGAAGTTGATTTCATTCCGGCATTCACTTCCAGAGATCCCGTCTCATGTGGATCTACTTGGTAAACGGAATAGTAAACAGGCTTAGAAAAACAGGAAGCTTCCTGGTGACTTCCTCTTCTATAAACTCACATAGAACTCTTCTCTGAGGCGAAATCCTTAAAAAAGAATTGGATGGTATCCCCTACTCATGATTATCAAAGGACCAATAAGTCAGGCCAGTTCTCAATTTTCTCTTGTGAAAAAAAAACCAACACTTGCCTGTTGAACCTTGCCAGTCACCACCTTAAATGTTTTTTCTTTTCTCAAGATGAAAAATTTTAACCTCTTAGTCTGAAATACTGCCAAAAGTAGGCCTCTGATGAACACATTCTAGGTGACTTAGGACTTCTTTGGGGAGAAACTTATTCTTTTCCCTTCTTCGTCATTGACTTTTTTTCTTCTCAACGTAATTTTGTATTTGGTCTGATTAAGTCAGGCCATGGAGATCAGCAACAACAACAACAACTAAAACAAAACATGACAAATATAAATATTTTGTGCTAATCTGTCCCTTTTACTGATTTCCTAGGGCTAATATCTATTCTGAACGCCATTTTACAGGACGATTAATCCAAAATTTTGACACAGAGCTACAGTTTTAAGCGTAAAAAAATAGAAAATTTAAATGATTTAAGCTATGTTTTTATATTTATGCTAAATTACAGATCAATAGATGGTCAAACGCCTAAGATATTTGGTTCAGAATTTGCCTAGAATTATATGTTAAATCTGTCTACCAAATTTTATCTACCAAGCTCTTTGTATTTGCTTTTCAACCAAAAATAATTTTAATTATTTTGGAATAGCATGTAGTGAATTACCATCTGTTTCAAATATTGTTTCGTAATATTGTTTTAAAAATGTTAACTTTTAATAAATTGATAACATCAGTGCTTATTTATTACCAAAATTTGAACACAAATTTCGCTCCTAAGTTAAAGCATCTCTTTTGTCATGCGTAGTATGATTAGAATTTACAGTGCGTTCTTTTCTAATGGAAGGTCAAAATGGATCTCACAGCATACGTGAGTTGCTCTATATTTTCTTAGAAATTTTCAGTTCATGTTATAAATTCCTGGAAACAGATTCAGTTTCTTTGTAATGAGATCTTTTGTATTCCGAGATTGTCTCTTCTGTTGTTCTAAATGTTCATGCTTTGCTCTTTGGGCTTCCTTTGAAACTAGCCTATTTTCCAAAATGAGATTGTTGTACTACCTTTACGTCTGAGCGACTTACTGAACGGTTTGAAAAAGGTTAAAGCACCATTTTAACAAAAAAAATCGCAAAAGGTGATTATTGTAGATGTTTATATACACAAAACAGAAAACAATGTGAATGTCGTAAGAATAGACGATGAAGTTATCTCCTTTCGTCGATAGAAAATGTTATATTATTTTTTTTGGTAGGATTAATAAAAATAATATAAAAATAAACGGTTATTATAAAAGGTGCATTGTCACATATAGTCAATATAACAAAAAATAATTAAGTCTATCCTGTACTAGTATGTGAGATTTTACCATGAAAACCTTACAAATTACAGCAGGCTAATAAAAACACAAAACAAAATCTAAAAGAAAGGAAAAGAAAACGCAATTTTAAGCCCTTGAAAAATGGAAGCAAGGACTTCAAATTGCGGATTTTACTTATAAGGTGTTAATATTTGAATAAATTAACACTCAATGATAAAAATCAAATGATAAAAAAAGCAGTGCTCCCCTCATGAAATGCATTCTTTAAAAGAAAAGTTTATTTTAGTGATGATGATGATCTCGTGTCTGCATTGCTACTGAAAGAGCAGGTTCAGTAGCTTATGAAAGTATGGACCCCTGATCACACGAAGGTAGAAGTCCTTCTAGCTCATATGAGGATGACACGCACACATTCGCTTGCACAGCCCTTTTTTAAAGAGAGGTACATTCACGCAGCTGACAGACAGTGCTCAGAATAACTATGCTCTAACCACGACTCGAATCCGGGGTGCCTATATCACGAGGAAAATGCGCTTCCTCTTTGCCAGGCTGCCGGCGTCTATTTTATGAAATGCATTAGTAGCACAGGGGATTTAGCCTATTTATAGCACATGTAAGGTGTGAAGTCTCTTTCATGTGAGCGATAGAGACGGTGATCACAACCAGTTTTACTGCCAAAACTTTATTAACATGTAGATATGGGACACAGAACACAAGTAAAACAAAAATACCGAAAGCACACAGCACACAACAAAAGCAACAACATCATCTTTCGATTTTGTCAATCTTAGACACAGACTGACCACTGCTCTCTTGTATCATCTGGCCTCCATTCCGATCCCGATTCTAACTCCTTTGTTCTCCTTCTTCGTTCACGTGAGGATACTCGCGTCCTCCTTCTCCGTTCATCAGTCCCGGAGGGACTCGTGCTTCCCCCCCCCTCGGAATCAGCCTCTTCAAATTCCTCTTTCACTCTGAAATTCATCTCTCATCGAACATCTGGTTGATTTCTCTCTAAACTTAACCCTTTCCCCCCTGCGTTCTTCCCCCACAAAAAGGGTTGCTAAATGATTTTAGCAGGGTTACCGAAGTTGACGGACCTTACAGCACCCATATACACTTTGTACCACCTTTAACATTTTTAATAAATAAATCTGTTCCAGGGGCTGGAATTTCCTGGGGAATATTCAGCCTGCTAGGTTGCATCCTATTTTTGTTCCTCCTATATAAGGTTTTATACCCAACTAGGGTAAACCGGTAGGTTACGAGGGTATTAATTAATCTATATACATTGCATAATTCAGTTGCTGTCAGACCACTTTTCTAGGAAGCTGCAATTGCACTATGCCAGAGCTGACAGAATTTGAAGATCGCATATTATTGTTGCTCGCCAAGTGCGTGCTTCTGTCAGAAGAGTAGCCGAAGTATTTAGTGTTTCAAGAGGGACTGCATCGTATATTTATTCCACCCACTTGAAAAGGATAAGCAATCATCTGGTGAATTACAAAGTGGGCGATTGTGAGTACTGAGCAATCGTGATATATTATTATTAAGAAAGGATATAGCAAAAATGGAAAAAACAGTTACAAAAAATAGGGCTGAAATAAATGCCCTACTTACAAACCTTGCTAGCCTCTAACTAATCAGAAAGAAATTTTGAAAGACGAGTACCTTGGCTAGGTTGTTATTCAAAATATTCTAAGTATTAGGAAAAATTGGTATTGAAATCATAAAATCTGTGCTTCGAAAGAATATATGCCGAGCTAAACAGGGCTTGATGGTCTTTGCAGGAATTTTGTGATTATCTTTGTGCTAAATAGTTACTTTACAAGGATTATACTACCAAGGCATATATAAGTGTATCGTAGTT
>JAOUZG010015602.1:7891305-7906012 GCA_026289955.1 Argiope argentata | reverse complement strand
TATTAGAACATCATACGTTTTTACATTCCTTTTATCATGTCAGAACATGATGTGGTTTTTGGAGTCAACAAAGGTTTTTGGGGTCCGTAAGTAAAAAATAAAAATTTTATTATTTGCACGAGCATCTTAATAAATCAGCTTTTAGTAACGCTTTGCCATTGTATTTACAAAAGTTCCGATTTAAAAAAAAATTATGACTACAAAAAATAAAACATAGAAAAATGTCATTTTGAGCGCGTGATTATATTAAATGAAATAAATAGGAAATGCAATATTTTTTTAACAATACATTCGAGACAAAGTTTTTTGGATCATTTGCAATAAATACTAAAGTGACTCCTTTAATGAAACAATCAAAACGAATAAAAATATAATTTAACTTGCACAAGCACGAGGTGCTTGGCCGTTCAAAAAATTATGTTCGGACATGACACATTGAAATATGCATAGTAGATTTCATTTTAATCTTTATATATTTTTTCTTTTTACTTATATATTTACACTTTTACTGGAATTTCATTCAATTATTAATTGTCTTTAATTTTCATGATTATTTTCATATTTCCATAATCGTTTCGGAGTTGCTTTGGCAGTAAAATATATGTTATCTAGCTTTATATATATATATATATATATATATATATATATATATATATATAATTCCCAATTTACATTAATTTGTTGATAGAGCCTTAATAGTGCATTTATCTACTATCTGAAGTTTTGCTTGAAGTTAGCATTAACATGCATATATTTGACTATTAGATTTGGCTACTTTTATCACGTTGTCGCCAATATTTGGCAAAAACTAGATATAATATTTTAATTTGGAAACAAGGAGCATGTTAACAGAAATTGCCAACTTCTGGGTGCGGAGACTATGATGTATAGAATTTAGTAATTTATTTTTGTTCAACAGCTCTCAACATTTCCAACAGTGCAACATTTGAAATACATTTACAGTCTTGGTGAATAGATTAAATACAGATTTTTCAATAATCTGGCTAGTTTCATTTTTGAATTATTGTCTCCATATATTTTCCAATAATTGGATCAACAGTTATTTTCTCGATATATTTGTTCCAAAAAATAGGAGGACGTTTGCATTTCTGCGATAAAGTCAATACAGATTCTCAACGTCAAATTGTTGTTATTAAATCACAATGTCCATCATTAAAATAAAAATAATTAGACCAAAATATTTTTTGAGAAATTAAACCAATATTTGTTACACATTTACAATTTTGATATCAGTGTTATATATTATCGATATTTTTTAGTTATAGTTTGTTCACAGATATCGACACATATACCCAGGTAGCACATCCTATAGCATAATATTGTACAATATTGTGCTATATTATATGATTTTAAGCAATATTCCACAATATTGCGAATATTGATCAATATTGTACAATATTTGCGTGCTACTAGGGTATTTCAAAAAAATATTTTATTGTAATCACATATTTAATATCATCAATAGTTTCAATTTTTTTCAAAATTTTTTATTATACTTTTGTTTTGTATATTTTGCATATGGAA
The DNA here is from genome assembly GCA_026289955.1 of Argiope argentata. Lineage (NCBI taxonomy): Eukaryota > Metazoa > Arthropoda > Arachnida > Araneae > Araneidae > Argiope > Argiope argentata. The sequence continues at coordinate 7,904,467 of JAOUZG010015602.1, read as the reverse complement.
GCGTAAAGATAGTATGTATGATATATGATTTGATACAAAATAAAATAAACCTTACAAAGAGAAATATTTAGATATATTTGTCAATTTATAAAATACTGTATTTTCTGCTTGATATTTCCCATATGACAATTCATAATTGGTCTTCACAAGGATATTTTTCAAATTGCATAAATAACATTATTTTCCATACAATTGCTATTATCCAATAATTATTATATAATAACAGTAATGTTGATTAAATATTAATAGCTATATCTCTCACCAATTTGTAAATATTACTTAATCATTTGGGACCAAAGTCGGTTGTGCTACAGCCCTCCCTATTTATTCCATAAATTGTAGAAACAACGAGGATCCAATCCTCCACAGTGACAGATAGCATTTCATTAGCCAACAATTCATCTCTGAAATCACGTAGCACTGTTATTCCAAGAACCCGGATGTAACAATATACCATGGAATGTCCATCGGTTTAACAGTATAGAATTCCAACAGCCAATTATGCGGCATTGTTCTTTCTCATGATGATATATGATTCATGCTACTAAAATTATTTCGATGACTATCCATGCAATATTGAATATTGAGGAATATCGATTTAAGTCATACTTTATATAACTTCTACCGCCTTTCTGACACAGAGGTAGCGTGTCTTCCTCGTGTTCTGGGAGTCCCGAGAGTGAGTCCTGGTTCGGGCATGGTTGTTCTGTGTTTTGTCTGTGAATGTGCCCTCCTCCCTGTAAAAAGGGGATATGCAAGCTTGTGGGTGTGTATTTCATCCTAATATGAGCTAGAAGTCCGATTTCTGTCTTCGGGTGCTCAGAGATCCATATCCTCAGAAGCTACTGCACCCCTCTTTCCAAGGTAAAAAGCGGATACGACATCATCATCATATGATAACTTCTAAAGAATGTTAAATGATGTTTAATTTTTTATATTCGATTTAAATTTCATATCTAAGCTTGGGTATTCTTGTTCCATTTCATTTTTCTCTGCTGAAAGGACATAGAGAATTTAAATGATATTGATGGAAGGAAGGCATTAACTAATATACATAATTATGAGGAAAAAAGAATCGGTATGCATATAATTACAAAAGAAATTTCTTTTATGGTTTTTAACTCTTAATTTACCGCCAGTACTCTAAAGTACTGTTTGAATCAGGCTAATATATTCGTAAAATGATTTTTTTCTTGCAATATTTAAAAGAGCACTGAGAAAACATTTGTAATAAAAAGCAGTAGATATCAACTAAAACAACATAAAAAAATCTTTCGTTATTTATTAAATTAATTATATAAATTAAATAAAAAGTTTTTACGTCTTTCTTGGGTTTATTCCGTACCAAAACTTAACTAATGGCTCAAAATTAAATTTGAAAAATTAATGGAAAAGTAATTCGGTCAATAAAGGGTTAAAATGCATACTTTGTTATGGATTTTGTGATATTATCAATATTATTATAAATATTTCGGGATATGATGTTTAAGAGTTCTTAATGAATGACTTAGTGACAATATCTAGTACATAATTTTGTATTCACATAGACTATAGCTTCGAAGTAAATCATCTCAAAATATATCCAGCCGTTGCTTCCAATTATTTAGTTATTTCAATTCATCATGGTTATTGAAATAATTTGATGGTTAGTCAAATTCACCTTTCAAATTTTTAAATCCAATATTTTTCACATTTCTAACTTTACATTTTTCGACAAGTAACTTTGAAGTCAATTATTCTTCCCATTTTAAGGTTCACTTATTTTTCGTTAGTAATTTTAGTAATTTTTCATTATCAGAGCCTGTAAATCAGTAAATTAAAATATTTTATTTTTGCTTAATCCTATTCCCTAAAAAGTAACCATTTAGTTTAGAAATCGAAAAAAAAAGTTATCTTTTTTTTCACATTTGTTATTTAATGATGGAGATTAATTGTGAATTGCGATCATTTATTCCTTACTGTCTTTATCAAATGGCGATGATTAAGGATATTTTATAATTATAATAATGAGTTATGATATATATTTATGATGCAATTTAGAAATTTTATAAAAATGTAAGAATATTTTAATTAACTGATTGATTAAGAAGACTTCATTGATTCAAGAAAAGGTTTTAAAAAATCTTGGAATTTGGTGATAAAACATGAAATAAAAAATGTTTTATAATTGAACTTATTATGTCTCTCATAAATCATATCAACTCTATAATATAGCTTTCTTATCAATAAAATGAGAAAAAAAGGACTTACAGTAATACTTAATGGATGCTGTATGCCAGGTCTTCGATAAAACAGGTTTCACCTGATAGAATCTAACAGCTGTTAATTTTGGATGGCACTGGATCTTACAGAATAAAGATTGATGTGTATGTTTTTGTTACTTATGGCACTTGCCTATGGGCAAGCCCCCTGCTGATACAGTAGCAGATTTAAGCCCAAAAGACCGTCTCTTGTTTGTTTGTTTGTTTTTTGAAGCAGCGCCAACTAAAGCCAAGAGTACGACTTAGCTACACACTCCCCACATTTGCTTGCACAGCCCCTTTTTACAAGGGGGCACAGTCACACACCTCACAGATAGCACACAGAACCATTATGTCCGAACCGGAACTCGAACCCAGGACTCCCAGAACAAGAGGAAGATACACTACCTCTATGCCAGAAAGCCAGCTTAATGTGTATTTAAAGAGCAATTATACGTAACTTTTTCAATAACTGGTAAAATTTCTTGTCAATTTTGAATTGATTAAAAATATATGTGTTCAGTTTTTGAAAATTTGTATCTTGTTTCATTTTCGTGGAATTTTTAATTTCTTAAGCATAACTTTTATAAAGTTAAATATTAAAAAAATATTCATTTCCAAAAAAAGAATTTTTTCATGTACATGAAGTACTACATGAATCTGGATGATTTATCAACATATTTTTTACATTTGTTGGATCATATTACATATTTACAAATGAAGCAAGCTTACAGTGTATTGTGTTTTGAATTTACTAATATTATTTGAATCTAAATTCAAATAAAACTATTTGAATCTTGCTTAGCTTATTAATGCTAAGGTAAGCAAGAAGGCCTAGCATGTTTGTTTCTTTTCATGGAAATTTAAATATATATTCAAAAACAATATGTACTAATTGTTATTATTAATATAATAGAAAATAATAATACCAATTGTAAATATATTTTAATGTGATCAGTAGATATCTATGAAATTTTTAAATTAAAAGAGATTTGCTGATAAAGTTCGAAATCTAGCATCTGAGAGTTTTATCGTATCATGAGTGAAAAAAGTATAATATTTTTCATTAAATTACAAAGAAATAAAAAATGCAAATTTTATTTTAAATAAATATTTAATTTTTTTCTTCAAGGAATTATTTTTAAAAATTTAACTCGGAAATTTAGTGAAACATTAAAGAAATTTTGTTAAGTCAATTACTTTTAGGAACATTTCATAAATTTTCACATATTTTAATAACGTGAATATTATGTTGTGAAGAATTTATAATTGCATGATATAAATACTGTGTATTATATCGTAAGCGTTAACAGGAGGAGGAGGCAATGTATTAAATTAAGTTTTCAATTCTTTTTCCCATTAAATGTTCTTTAACATAACTGTAAAAAAAGTTCTCATTTAATTGTATAAGAGAGAAAAAATTATCATTGCCTTTTCTCCAACATTTTTTTTTATCTATAGAAGAAGAAAAATACCCTAAACCTTTAAAATAAATCTTAGTGTTATTTTTTTTTTACCATGATAATAAATTTGATTTCTTTTCAACTAAATCTTATTATCATTTTTTAGGTTTAATCTTTGCAGAGAATTTAATTTTTTGCAGAGATTTTTAAGTAATATTTTTTTCACAATTACTATCGAATAAAAAAAAAACCAAATTACAAATTATAGTTCACTTATAAGTTTTATTGAGTGGAGTGCCCACTGAATAAGAAATGTGAAGAATTCATATAATTTGATGGTTTCTTTTCGGAGATTAAAATTACATTTTATTAAATGAAAATAATTATATTATTTCCCAATTCCCATAATAATTTTTACCTAAGACATTCCTTTATCTAATTCATTAAAATTTTTAATTTAAACAATGATTTAAAAAAACACTTCTGTGCCAGCCCACGTAACATAAGGTATGTGCAGGCTATAAAACTCTCAAAAATTTACTTAAATCTTCAGTTAGATAGAAATATATTTCTTAGATTTTTTTTCACTGTTAGCTAGCCATTTTGAAATTATTCTTAGTAAGGATGATTGGCAACGCTATTTTTAAGACATCCCATAAAAAATATTCAATGCACTTACTTGATATAAATATACAGAATAATAATAAGAAACGCTTTTGCTGCATACAAAATTTAAAATTTTCCAACATTTATTTAATTCTGCCAGTTTACAAGGAAACAGGTTTGGACAAAAAGGACACTAAATCAAAACCCCGAAGAATTTTTTTATTACATGCGCTAGATAAAGAGATACAGTTTTGCGAAAAGGCATACTATATAGGATTTAGAACATAGTTCCACAATGATTGTTTTAAAAAAAGTGCATTGGAAGCTTTACAAACAGTCTGATTGAATCGTACATCAAAAGCACGAAACAGGATTTGAAGAATCATTCTTGATACAATCGGTATCCACTGAAATGCTTACAATATTGCCCAAAATGTCCTGTTTAATAATATTGATAATAATACGTCTACAATCGAAATGCTTTAAACACATACAGTAGTGAGGGCTTAGAATAAGAATTTATGACAGGACAAATTAAATATGTCTAAACATTGATGGCATTCAGACTGTTTTGGTGATTAGTTAACAGGTTCAATGGGGCATACTAACAAGATTTGATAATGAATTCTTGAAAGGAAAAATGTATCGTGTAATCAAAAGAGCCAAGATCTTCCAGGTTCATATTCAAACAAAAAAAATCCAGGATTTATATTTATGCAGTTTTAATTTTTTTTCAGAAATAATTGTTTTTAACTTTCGACAAAGTAAAAAATACACTAGTATTCTCGTTTTATTGAAAAGGCTGGATTACAAGAGCTTGCAAGGAATTGACCAGAAATTAGTAAATAAGAAACCTATTTAGGCTCTTAGGGTTCACAAAAAGATGAAAATATTTTGAAACTCGCCAAAAAAATTTAATATCGGTAGGAATTTTCATGAATATTCCTAAAAAAAGCATACAAATTCTGGAAAATCTGTTAAAAATTTCAATTTTTTGCAGTTTCTTGTTTATAAAAGATTGAGTTTAAAATCATTCAAGATGATTTTAAACTCAATCAATGATTGAATCATAAGAATTAATTATCGAAACAAATACACATGAACATTTTAGTTAAAAAATAAGCACACGTTGGTAATTATTTCATTTTCTTTTCTTAACTTTAAAATCTGCAAAATAAGTCAAAAATTCATTGAACAAATTCCGTTCATAATCTAATTCTTCAGTAATAATCCATAAAAGAATGGAACTATTGCATTTGCTGTAAATCGTTATGACCCTTAGAAACAAAGCAAAATCCATTTTTCGGAAATTCTAGTTCAAATGGTCTTTCCGCTCTGGATATTTAAGCAGAATTTTCTTACTTATGAGTTTCATTTTTTTGAGAGCAATATTCTTTTCATTTACACTAAATTTTGCTTTAACAAGCATTTTTAAGAAATACTTCTAGTCGAAAAATATTTCAGTTAGCTTGTCCAATAAAGAGATCAAAGCCGATTGCTTTAAAAGAGGATGTTTAATTCAAAAATTTGTTTTACGGCAATTTAAAGTTAGGATGGATTTCAGCCAAATTTTTTTCAAGATTCAATTTAGCTTCGTATACACTAAGAAATTCTTATTTTCTTCTTCACTTGTTTCATCAAAAATGTTTTATTTATGAACGTATTGCACTGTTTGCAATCCAAAACAGAAAAAAAAATGGCAAATTGAGTTCGGGTTGAGATTTAATATAATGAAAGCAGGCCTTTAGATTACTCATTCAATAAAACAAATATTGATGTGCTGTTTTTTATGGCACTTGCAATGAACAAGCCCCCTGCTGATACAGCAGCAGATTAAGCCGAAAGGAGCGTCTCTTGTTTTTGAGGTAGCTCCAACTAGGGCCAAGATTACGACTTCAGCTACTCACTCTTTACATTCACTTGCACAGACCTTTTTTACAAGGGGGAGGACAGTCAGACATCTCCCAGATATCACACAAAAGAACAACCATGCCCGAACCGGGACTCCCAGAACAAGAGGAAGACACTACCTCTGTGCCAGAAAGTCGGCTAAAAGATGTCAATCCAGTCGCCATTCTGCCCACTCGGCTACACAGCTCTCATAATATTGGTGTAATAACTAGCTACTTTCAAGAAAATGTCCTTCAAATATTCAGTACAGCTTGTATACTGATAAAATACCGGCCTCTATGGAAATCGGAACAGCGCAATAAGTAAGGCATTGGCTTAACATTCAAAAGAAAACATTTGTTTGGATTTCCTTTTATGATTTCTTTCAAAATTATTGAAGATTAATTTCAATAACAGTTGACAAATTAATATTTTCATGAAAAAAAATTATTCCAGAATTAAATTAATAGAAAAAAATAAAGATAAAATTGCCTTTTTAATAAAAATTTCTTAAATAAAATTATTCATAAGAAATTTTAATTCGCAATTCATTCACGATGCAAAAATAAATATTCATTTACCTAATACTTCAATTTTATTTTTAAGTAAGAAAAATATTTGCAAATAAAGCTTAAAGGACGAATATTATTAAGGATATCAAAAATATTTCATTAATTTTACTTTACATACAACATACCACAAAACGATAATTATCTTTAAAATATTGGACACAAGAGATATTTTGACGCCATAATAAACGATACATTAGCACAAGAGAAACATTAAAGTATTTGATTGGAAAATAAACTTCATTTACACCTTCAAAAAAAACATTTGTCTTTAATATACGGTATACTGCTCGATTTCCTATAGATTTTTATTATTTTACCACTGTATTCTAAAACTTGGAGGCATGCTTTAAAAATTAAATAGTATTCAGTTTTCCGTGGTAAACTTAAAAATTATGTTCATATACTGCATAAATGGACATAATTTTCCTTTTTAATTTATATTTTGCTTATTAAAAGACATTTACATTTAAGAGGTATGGACTTAAACTAAATCAGCAATTTCAAAATAGTTTTATGTAACTTTGAATGTTTTTAAAAAGGAATTTGAATATTTTTATGCAAAATTCATGAGATTTAATCAAAAAGTATAGATTGGAAACTATTGGAATTCCCTCTTCATTCGATCATTAACTCTAAACCCTTTTCATTTTTTCATTCCAATAAAATTAATTTTCAATATCTCCTAGGTTTAAAGAACCGGTACTACATTGATTCGTTAATTTGACTCAATTGACTCGAATCAATCAACTGAAGATTCATTCAATATATGAACATTCACTAAAGATTTCTAGAAATACAAATAGAATATGATTAAAATTTTATTTACAAGATTGTTACACACATATAATTGAATATAAAAATTAAGAACAGATAAATGTGAGATCAATATTACGTACAAATGGTAAATAGTTATAAAAACAGTTTTATTATAAAATAAATTTAAATAGTAAAAGAATTCCTTTATGATTATATCATGGCTAATACTTTATTATATGTATGACCATTTGTTCAATTCAAACAATATAATGGACAGTCGAATGTATTTCAATTATACACTAAGTGAAAGGAACTTATGCTTAAGATTGAATAGAAATGTTTTATAGAATATTGATAACTATACATTTAAGATAATACCTCTCTGTAAGCAACACTAGGCATTCGACTATATATTTAAATGAATGGTTATTTATGAAAGAATAGAAGGATGCGAGTTTGACTACTAGAAGTTAAATACTTTTATATGGGTTGAATAACAAAACTATTCTGGCATTTAATAATAGACATTTTTTAATATTCTAATTCAAGAAGCCTCAAAAATCAAGCAACATCAAGAAAGATTGCCAAGATTGATTGTCAAGTGATAACAGAATTAGTAGAGAGACAGGGAAGAAACTTAAACATTTATTGCATCCATTTTATATACCATTTATAAAAATCTGCTTTCCATGAATTAAATTTTGATAGCACTTTTCAGTAACGTACACTTTAATTTTAAATCATTGATCACCATGTTGATCAGGCACGGCGATCAATTCGGGGGAAATATCAAACCGACTGTCCGGATCAGCCAGCTGATATTCAGAGTCTGGAAAACAGAAAGGAACAGAGACTATATTGAAATTTAATTAGAACTATTTAATATTCCATTCACATATATAAAGTTAAAATTAAGATTCTTTTCCTTTGAGATATAGATTTAACTGAATATTAATTAAATGTGATCCAAAATAAAAATCCATGAACAGATGCAATACATGTAAAGTTATTCTCTAATATATAGATAGAAAATTTTAAAGTTAAACGTCACTTCAAGGTAAACAGATTATAAATATCAATATATAGTTGAAACGAATCTTAGAGCATTTTAAAAGTACATATGCGAAATGTTTTTGAAATATTCAATGAAATACGACTTAATCGAATACAATTGCTGGATTATCCTTAATCACAATTGCTGGATTATAAATACAGTACAATACAATTGGTTTACAAATTTGGTAACAATCAGTAAAACATGAGATTCAAAACTAGAAAAATAATATTAATACAAATGATCTAAAGCTTATTATTCATTCAATTATACGATCAATAATATATTCTCACAGAGTTCTCGAAAATAAAAAGACTCTGCACTTATGATTCAGGATGAAAATTTTCCAAATTGACTACAACCTCAAAAGAAGCTCGAATAATGTCCAGGGATAAATCCATTTTGGTGGGAATTAAAAGACGATTTAGGCTAAAATCGTCTATTTTAAACATCTGCTGGGGGCCATGCCATCATGCCGATATCAGTCGCAATCTAAAAGAAAAGGATTAAGTCAATATAAAACAAACATAATTATAAATTAAATATTTAATATATAAGGTAGCACTGTTCAATAATGAAATATGAAGAAACTTCATCTGGAAACAAAACTACTCAAAATTTTTTGGAACTGAATTTTTAAGCGAGCTGAAAAAATATTCATCTTAACAGTGTTCCTTTCATCGAAAAAACCATTAATTGCCGTTAGCTCTGAATAATTGCATTTGTTGTAAATCTTATGAAGCAATAGCATATTAAGCTATATTTAATTACATCTTAATAAATAAAATGAAATTTAAGTGCACATTTTAAGAACAGTACCCCAAATATTTAAACAGACAATTCTAGTTTTTAGACAATATTTAATTTAAACCCATTTTTCCTTCAAGATAATTATTAAAAGTTATTAAAATTATAAATTAAAACGTCCACTTTTTTTTTATTTTAAAAAATATCTACATGTCAATTTTTCATATTAACCACCAATAAATAGAATAAAAAGAATCTTCGTTAACTTTAGATTCTGGAGATAAGAATACTTAGCTTGTTAAAATTTAGTAATTACAATTAAAGTTTTGAAAGGCAAATATTTCTCATATTGGAGGCATTTCTCTAATTAAAATAAACAATATATATATATATATAAAATCAATTTTAAAAACTAAAAAATATAAAACTTTTAGTATTCTTATTCATATAACAGGAAACAATGATTCGTACAGTAACGCTTAAATATGGGAGTGCTCATCATATATACAATGAATAAAATTTTAAATCTCGAAAAGCAACTAACAAACTCGGCAAAATTTCTCAATTGCTTAAAATTCAGCAAATTAGCGCTTGAAATAGTAGTATGATTTTTATTACTTTAAGATTCTAAAGAATTATCCATTACCTTTTTTAGATCCAAGATATCTGGAATTTAACGATGTGGCCCCAATCTTTATATGTTTTGGCGAGAGGTGAAGTCATATCGAGTATACAAAAACACTTACTGAAGGACTCCAGCTATCATTTTTCTGAGCATGTTTCAATACTGTCATTAACAGATGGTAAATCTATATTCTTGCCAGCTTTGTTTACTTCAATTTATTCAAACAAAGGCCCTCACATCAAATATTCTTGCGCTCAGAATCAGTCACTTTTTTAAACACTGTTAAGAGACTCTCGTCCAATATAATTCAGTAACACTGGTTATTAATATTTTTTGAAGGAGAGTTTCAAGATTCTTGAATATTATTCTTGTCTCAAGACATTCAAAGAAAAATAAGAAACAATGAAACAATGAGCTTGCAATGGGAGCTGTTGAGGAAGACTACTTGTTTTATTTGTTCTTATTAAAATATTATCAAAATTAATGTCAATAAAAATATAACATTTATTCTAACAGGGTTTCAGTTATTAAATCTAATTCCTATTATATAGTTCATGTAAATTAAAAAATAAGCCTTATTTTTAATCTTCAAAAATTAAAATATTGAAATGTTTCTATTCAATTTTTTAAAAAATTATCTTCTGCAATTTAATTTAAAATGGCAGTTTAAAATCTGAAAGATTAATATGGCCGATGCATTTCAATTTTCCTTTAGCATATTTCTGATTGCAGAAAGCATTTTCAATAACATTTAAAATGATATAAATTCAGTAATTTAAAAAAATTAAGAAAAATAATGAAATTAAAAAAATAGTGATGCTTGAGTTTCTAAGTGAAGCAGTCATTTATTATAGGAGGAAAACTAAACAATGGAATTAAAATATTTCCCTCCCAAAATCTTTTCAACAAAAGAAAATAGACTTGAAATTACTATAATTCAATACGATTGAGAAGAAAGGAGTTATTGAACGCATTGCATAGAACTGTAAAAAATAACTCATTAAAGAATAGTCTGATGAATCGGAAATTAATATACGAACAACAGGAACGTACAAAAGGAATAAACTTTCAAAGAAATAGAACATTGAGACATCGAATTTCTTAAAAGACATAATCATACTAGTTAAAATCTTGCCATTTTGTCGCCTAATTTCATGCTTTTCAAACGGGTATAATATTATAGAATATTATGTAAATAGAATCAACATTCTGTAAAAAATATTGGCGGATTATAGGAAGGATTTTGCCTTGAAATAATGAATTCAAGCACATATTTTGAGTTGAACATTTTCTTCAACGTTTATTTACTGCAAGACATTGGTTTCCAGACTCAATTATATACTTTCGGATGATCAAAATTTAAAGCTATCTAACCTATTTGAAGTGAAAAGAAACCCTAATTTAATGCAACTAAAAGTCGTAACTGGAGTTACAGCCTTATTGGAATTGTTTCTTCTAAAGGAAATATATACGACTATTATAAAATTACTCAATTACTTTAAAGCAAATTTCCTCCAAATGTTTAGCCCGGAAATTTTATATTTAATACAAATTTGTACTCAATGCAAAATTTTTTGAAACGTTTTCCATGTCCTCCGTTTTCCTTAACGGATTCTAATGGGCAGCTGAATTGTGATTTAAGCTTAATGTTCACACTTTTGTAACAGCAAAATCCCAGAAACAAGATCGTTGTTTTAGAAACCAATCCAGAAATTAAAAATACAGATACATTTTTTAAATTTAAACAAGTAGAGTGATTTCTTTACAATACTCCCCTTATATAATTTGCAATATATTTGTTTTGGACACTTACTATAAATGCATCTCCAAGATAATCACTTTGGTTTACAATGGCTGAGCTTAAATAAGAAATTTTAATTTCCTAGGAGTTAAATATAATTAAATACTTAAAGATAAAGGAATTTCTTATTTCTCAAGTAAACTGCAACAAAAGTTATGTAATTAGATAACAAATAAAAAGTTTAACTATAAAATTTGGCATTGAAAATAGACGGATTACCGCTTAAATTCTTTAATAAGCCATTTTCGAAACATCCATTGTATTTATCTTTAATCTTTTAATACAAGTAACTTTTTGTTTACATAGCTTTAGATATATTCATTAAATTAGCTAAATACTTGAATCTATCAGGTTTATATTATTACTAGGTATACAATTTAACTATATTTAGGAATTTAACAAATTCCCAGAAATTACAAGGTTTAAAGGCTTAAAGTAATTTAATGAAATAGCTAAAATAAATTCCTCTTTAAAAGATGAAATCTGGATATTTAAGTACATCTTACAATAATATACAGCATTTACTGAAAAGGATAGTTAGATTATCTCGCTCACTCCCCCCCTCAAAAAAAACCCGAACAAAACCAAGTTTTATTACCATTTTTAAATAATTATATTCCGTAATGTGAAAGGCTTTTTATATACGTTTTGATACTATCTTAAGAGTCTAACTTAAAATAATTATAAAAATACATCCTTTGAATAAAGTGAATCAATAAGAGAAGGTCATCTCACTTTACTCCACTCCAAGAAACACTTCGTTTCTTGAAGTGGAGTAAATTCAGAGACATAAATGTTCACTAAAAATCCATTCCAAGTCATGAATATAAAATCATTTCAACCATCTATTTCAAATCAAACAGTTTCTTAACTTAGCCCTACACATTTCAATAACTGAAACCATCCAAACAAATTTCGTATTCGCCTTCTCGCATTTAATGCCTTAAATATTTATACATTCCATCTGGCAATAACATCTGCTGATTTTATTTATAATCCATTCAAACCAAACTCTACAGTATTTTCCATTATTCTCCCGAACCTTTCATATTGCAATCATTACTATTGCAAACAGAAAAAAACCATCCAATTACTCTTGTATACCATTTATACCCTCAAAAGCTGATCATTACCCACTCCAAACGTAGAGAGACCCCACATGCCGTCCATAACCCACTCCAAACGTAGAGAGACCCCACATGCCGTCCATAACCCATTCCAAACAGCCCACAAATTGCACTCGCTGTTCATTCCAAACAGAGACGGCAAATTCTCCCACCATTCATTCCAGATCACAATCTTCACTCACCATTCATTCCAAACAGAGACCACATCTTTACTCACAAACACCACAATCGCCAAGCATAACCCACTCCACACCTACAGACACCACAAATGCCAAGCATAACCCACTCCAAAAATACAGACACCACAATCGCCAAGCATAACCCACTCCAAAACCTACAGA
>JAOUZG010015602.1:7880206-7891295 GCA_026289955.1 Argiope argentata | reverse complement strand
ATACCAAGCATAACCCACTCCAAACCTCTCTATACAGACACCATAAATGCCAAACATAATTCACTCCAAACCAGTAGAAATTACAAATTTCACTCATAATCCACTCCAAACCTACGGATACCACAATCGTGACTCATAACCCACTCCAAACTGACAGAGACCGCAATCGGCACTCAAAACCCACTCCAAACCTACAGACACCACAAATGCCAAGCATAACCCATTCCGAAACATTCTTTCCTATTTTCAGTTATACAAATACTAAACCCTTTTCTGTGGCCGTCACAAAAATTTACTCGAGTAACGACGGCAAAAAAAAATTTCCTTTTTTCAAACATTATTCTCATTCTATATAAATATTTCTCACTTCGTGTATCGTAAAATAACCCCCACTCTGAAACTAAATTGGTAATTATAAACAAATATTTTTCAGTTCGTATCAATTAAGTAAATACTATCAATTCCAATACGACTCATTTTCAGCTCATTATAATTAAAACTCATTCATGATTGTTTTTTCAGGAATATATTACGTCTTATCAAAACATTTCTTAAATCTTGAAATACATAACTATATACAAAAAATTTCATCAAAAGAAAAGTTTGAGAGTCGAGATTAAAATTTGTAAATAACCCTACCAAGAAGAATCCTTGCGAAAGACAAGGATTGTCTCTGTAAATTTATTATATTGATTTAACCTATTCATTTTGAATACTAAACTAGTTTATCCCAAGACATTATGAACCCATTAATTCATAAATATTCAACAATTGTCAATGCATTTAGCATTATATCCATTTTCATTGCTAATGTTTCACCTGCAAAATATTTATATTCCCAAGTAAATCGCTCCCCTTCTAAATTATTTCCAAAATGAGAAAAATCGCATTTTCTAAACGCCTAGATTCAATATCGAAATTTCTGTCTAAAAAATCATTTTAGACAAAGTTTGCAAATAAAGTTGCGATTCAAAGTAAATTCCACTCGTATAATGAAGAAACTGAATGCGATCATTTTATCGCACTACAAGAGTAATTTCATAGTATTTTTAAGATCGCAGCTTTTTTTTTCAGAAACAATTCTATATTTCTTCACTAAAAGCAATATTTATATATCTAACTACCTTTAATTTCTGTTTATAATTTACAGTGAGAAATAAGAGTAATAAATGCGAGCTTATCAAAAACCCTTGCATTTAAGGCATATTTGTATTAAATACAAAAATTTCGTCTTGCTGAACGAATTCAGCATCTAAGATGTTTAAAAATGTATTGCAGAAGCAGATCTTTGCTATCAAGAAACGAACTGAATATGTCCTAAATTATTATTGGGTTTTGAAATCACATCAAATTGGGAACTCTTGATTCGTAATTTTAATTTTAAATTGGGAATTGAATCAATTATACAGAAATAGATGCTGCTATTCAATAAAGAAAATGCCATATAGGAAGTAAATATTCAGAAAAAATGCTTAATTCAAAAGTTGAAATTAAGCTAATTTCATTATTACTAGCCGTAATTCGACTTAATATCCCAATAGTATTTTACTAACTATTGTGTTTCTGTTCACTTAGTATTCAAAGTTTGATAATGTCCGTTTGAAAAGGAAGTTACATAGCAGAAATGCAAAAATTTTATCAGAAAATTTTTCCATATCCTTTAAGAAACCTAAAAGGCAAATTGAATTTATCAAGATCATTCAGAGGAATTGGCATTATAAATAACAAGAAAAATTCAATTTTTACATTTTGTATGCTGTAAATTCTTTCAAAATATTCACTCTCTTCCTTGAAAAGATAATTAAAACTCCTAGATTATTGATAATATTTAAAATTTACTCAAAACTTGGAGCTCTTTAGACTTTGAAATTTTTATGCAGGACATATATCAAGGAAATAGTTTGGAATTTAAAAATATAATTTCATTATATTTTAAATTTCTGGATTTCAGTATTTTATAAAAGAATGATCAAAAGGCTGAAATCCCAATTCTGCTTTCATTTCGAATTCATACAAAAAAGGGGGATAAGTGAAACTTTTCAAAATATTTTATATTTAAGATAAATTTGTGATAAATAAAAAAATGCTATAGGTTAAAAATTAATTCAGGGAAAATTTGATATCTAAGTTATTGGAAAATTTACTTTGACTATATATCCTGCCTTTTTAAGAATTGATTTGAATACGACTTAAACTTAAGTATGATTAGAAGTTTCATTAATTCAGGTTATCCTTTACCATCGTATCGGTTAGACAGCTATTAAGTTTAGATTATCTGAAAATATCTAATTAAATTTGGAAACCAACGCCTTGAAGTATAACTTTTTGAGTAAAATACTCAATTCAAAAGATTTGCTTATCTTCATTATTTCAATGCAAAATCTTTCCTTTTCTCTTCAAATATTTTTACTGAATGTTGAGCTATTTACTTAATATTCTACAATGTCATACCCATTTCAAAACCATAAATTTATGTGACAAGTCAATAAAATATTTAACGTTAACAAATTAAATTTATCAAACAAGATTCACAGAAATAAAAACTTAAAAAAACAATGGCTTTAAAAGTTAACTATACATTTTGAATGCGGCAAATACTTCCAAAATCCATCCTCGGTCCCTTAAAATGAATTAAAACTCGTATTGTTATTCTTATTTTCAATGTTCCATTCTTATGAACCAAGCCATTTTCAGATTGTTAGATATGCATCACATTAAACATAAAATATTACTTTAACAAAAGAAAAGTCAAGTAATACATGGTGCAAATTTTACATTTGCGAGTTTATAGTTACATACAAGATATCAGAAGATGACTTCATTGCATCCTAACAAGATAGCAATATCGGTATTCAAAAGATATCATGCGCAATTTTTATGTTAGATTACCCTTGAAAATAATTGCTATTAATTATGAGAGAAATTCAAAAATGGTACTTAATGAGTGACCAATTTAAGTAGGAACTAAACAGAAGTAAAGATCCTAATGTTGGATTATATTAATAGCTCGAAGACCTTATTTTATGATCTAAAAATGAGCTTACTTTACACTTGATGAATTTTTCGACTCTTCCAACCCCAGTATAAAATGCAACTTTAGTTTCTGCAAAACCAAGAATGCCCTTAAGGTTTTTTTAGCGAATCGAAATAATTTTGGATGTTTGCTACTGCTATAGAAAGGCTTAGCGGCTCAATGAATAATAATTTAATCCCGTTTCTTTCCCTCAGATCAGCTTACGAGCAATTCAACGGTTTTGTTTAAATTTATGAAATTTTGGTTTGTTTTAAAATTATTCTTTCCTACATTAAATTTTGTTGAGTTTCTTGATAATTTATTTACACAAAGAAATTACTCGTTTAATTACATTGTTTAAGTTTCCTCGTTAAATGAATGACATCAAAAATGCCTGAAAAATTAGCAAGACCATAACACGCTTGGTGTCTACAAAACCTTAACATACTAAAGAAAAGTGGGAATTTATAATTTCTTCCTACAATCGTGAAAAATTTAAATTTTCATCAACAAGGGAAATTGAAATGCAAGAAATAATTTTAAAATTATACTCATTTCGATATTTTTGTTTTTGGATAAAATTTGGCAATAAAAGTTAAGAAAATGAAATTCTTATTCTGATTTTTTAATTAACTGAACACGAACAGTCGCACTGAGTGTTTTTATGGAATCATATCGCTTTAACTATAACTGCGCTCACAAAATCAGATATTTTGCCCATATCTGAAATACACTGTTAAGTATTAGACTTTTTCAGCATGCTGACACTTCCTGTAATATCTCACTCAATTCCAAAATGTGTGTGCTCCTCAATTGCCAGCAGACGAAGATTTTTGAAACATACGGTCAGAATTTGCTTATTTGCATGCATAAAATTTAAACAAGAGCAAAGCTCACAGAAAGTTTAATGGTGGATAAACCCATTGTGTAAACTACTTCCTGCTAAAATGTCAGTAAGCATCGAATCAGGAGTGCTGAGGCAGCTCGAAGTCAGTTTACGGCGTCGTCTTGGCTAACGGAAAGTCTTTAATCTCGATACCTTGGAGAGCGTTGGATAAGAAGCAAACCTTCGACGTTTTTTTTGTTGAATACAAACATACAGAAGCTGGAAAGAGAAAGAAAAAAAATCAATATAGAACAAGTGAAAATAATTGTGAATAACAATCAGAAGTACTGTTAAATTGTGAAATAACGAAATTTCTTTTTCAAAATTGTTGTAGTAAATACTTAGAAAGTGAACAAAATTGTAAACGAATTAGTTGTCAGGTTACTAGGAAATTTCCACTTAAAATTTTGGAATACCATATTGGCGACATAATCGAGGACACTAAAGTGGGAATCATGCAAATATTTTAACATCCCAGATTATCAAAGGTCTGATTTTGTTGATCATAATCAATTTGCATTCATACAAATCAACCATTAGGTTTTTTTAATAACAGGATAGAATTAAATGTACGATGATGCTTCTATACAATCTGAACTTTAAGATGGTATTTATTTCTTGGATTAGTTATTGTATCTGACTGTTAAATGGAATAGCTACCAAGTAGCTACAAATTTGTTGATAGGATTACACCGTTCGTAAATTATTTTGAATAGACAATCTTTCAAATAGATGAAATGACATATTTCTACTACTTTTTTAAAAGAACAATTTTAGTCCAAGAAATTTAGAAAATAGACCAAGAGTTTTTTTTTTAATCAGATGCTATCTGAGCTGAAATAAAATGTGAAGCTGTCGAAGTGTATTGGCACTAGAACATCTTAATATATACGATTTCAAATTTTCAGTTGAAACAAGGAGTTTAAAAATACTCGATACATTTAAAGTACTGGAGAGTTTAGATCAAAATACATACCACAAAACTTAACTCGATTCTATTGCATTTTGAACAATTTGCTCAAAATATTTCACCGGAACATTTAATTCCTTTTTATCTCTATGAACTAGTATTATAGAATACCTTAGATTAAATAATCATAAAATTTACGTTATGGAAATTTAGAATTTAGCAAACTGAATTTTATAATCGGATTTTGTAAATCAAATGAAGCTCCAATTAAAATAGTAAACAATAAAGATACCGGATTCCATCACTGACTCCGTAAAATGATTAAAATAAAGGCTACTATGATGTTGAAATAACAGGATAAGCTCCCATTTAAAGATTTTTCCCATTTCAAATAAAAGAATTAGGGGATACTTAAGTGACTGATTTATCAGCATTAACAAGGTAAAGGTAATGGAGTTATTTCTCATGCACCATAAAATTACATTCAAATTTTGCTAATTTATACTAAAACCAAACATCTTAATTAAGTTCCATATAATTTTGAGAAGTTAATCAAAAGCCAAAACATTAAATTTAATGTTGATTTATTATATATTCAATGTTTATTATTTAATTTTAAACGAAATATAACCAAAAATGCATGTTACGATCAAGGCAATCGATTGCTAATTACAATTGCGTCTCAGTAGCAGAGCAAGATAAAATATAAGGAAAATACAAAATACTGTTAATACCAAAGAACTGTGTTTAAACAATACTTCTCTGTGAGATATTTCAAATGAATTAAAAATTTTGATTTATATGTTATGCCATAAATGTGCTATATCCTTATTTAAATTGAGATTTATTCAAAATGAAATCAATTGGTATATTTTTTGGAGCTTTCAAAATTCTGGACATCATTGAATATTGTAAGCCTATTTATTCAACTCTTATCACTATCGATCATGTATTTAAATGATTTATAACCAATTATTTATTTTGTGTTTTTTCTGAAATGCATCATAAATTATTATATTTGGAAATCTTAAAATGTGAAATCTCTTCTCGTACTTCAATTCAAAATCTCAATTCAAAAATATTTTTAAAAAATTATAAGAATAATCCATAATTAGTAAAAAGGAATGCTATTCCTTTCGGAAACAACCATAAAATTATAAACGATACTCGCATTTTCAAATTCTCTGAATTCGATGCTGCATCCAAACCAAAATATATTGAGGTTCGAATATTAAGTGGAAAATCCATAGTGTGAGTCAAATAATCTAAAAGCCAGTTTCACACTCGAATATGCAATTAGAATTTTAAAACAGCACTGATCACTAATTTGGTGAATGCAAATAGCTATATTACACAATTTAATCCATTATTGGTCAATATAAGAAAAGTAATTTTACGTTTCTTCAACAGAAAAAGAATACCACATTTTATTTGAAGTTTTGTGATATATAATATCGGGTGCTATTTGGGTAAACATTATATATCCATTCATTATTCCATTACTGATGCTAAAAAAGTAATCACATCGAGAAAAAAAACTTAAGCGCACTTTCTGTATTGCGCTTGTTGGTCCATCTGCTTAATTCAGGAGCCTAAATAAGTTCTCTTGTATACCAAGAAATTCTCAATCATTAAACAACCTTGAATACAATTTACACGTCATTTAAATGCGAAAAGTTAAATCGGATCTTAAACTGCTTTTACGCGTAAAACAATATTTCACAAACCTAAACATGTTTCTGTATAAGGATATGAAAGGGATATTAATTGCAAAACATGTATAAGAAGTAGAAAATGTTTAATATCTGTTATCGCTGGAAATTCGCAGTTTTTTAAAAGAATAGGAAATGGTTTAAGTTCACAATTTCAAAAAACTATTCGGTAAATAGTTACTAAATAAAAGTGAAAGTAAATTATTTTTTTAAGTTTATTCTATTCCTTTATTTCGAAAAAAGAAACATTTCTTTAAAATGCATAGAATTTAAAATGAATTCAAAATGTTTAATGCCTCACCGTTCGATGCAAGCTATTCATCTGAAACTTAAGAAGTAGCTTTTTTTTAATAAGAAGTTATTTTTTTATTATTTTATTTAGAAATAAGAAATACAAAAATAAGAAAATTCTATAACTCTATATATTGTCAGTATTGTCCAATGTTAGCACAATTCAGTTTAACATTTCAATTGAAGCCAGTTCAATACGAAATACTTACCAATGGCTTAAAAATTCTGATAAAAAATCTTATCCATTAAGAAACGTTAGATGTAAGACCAAAAATCCAGTTTTAGAAACTTATTTGGAAAGAAATTCATTTTTTATTTAACAAATTTAGATTAATCATCACCATATCAAGAAGGAAACTGAAGTTTAAAATGGTAGATATTTCAAATTCGATTAAAATCATTGCTCGAGGTTTAATTTTTGAACCCTTTAATGCTTAAAGAAGCAAGATCAGAAAGATCATTAAAATATTTTTCGAGAACACAAATATTTCAATATATTGCTAAGATTTTAAACTTAAAATTATGAAATATGGGTTTAATCTATTTATTCGAGAAGGTTTAAGATCTTAAACAAGCTCACCAAAGTAATCATTATATCCAAAATTTATTAAATTTCCAAGATTCTCAAATATGGTTGGTTATTTAATGAACCACTTATATCCCTAGTTAGTGAATAAGTTTTAAATTCTTAAATCACTTAATGAATTCGGTATATTTTTAAAATTTAAAACTGTACCTTCTATAGGTGAATTTAATAGGGAGCATTCGTTTATGAAATATTCAATATAAGTAGTTCAAAGGAGTTGAACTATCAAGCTTTAAAAAGTTAATAGCGTTATAAATATAAAAAATATTTAAACGTGATTTACTTTTATTTCCCTTAAAACAAAAATTACAAATGCAGTTGGTAAGTTTAAGGCCAAGATACATTCCAGAGGAAAATACAAGCATAAAATTTAAAAATATTATTCTGGTTAAAAATCTAAGCACCAAAGTTACTATCTTTACTGCTAGTTACTGGATGAATTTATAAACGAAAAAAGGCATAGCTTGCTTTCTGTCTATGATAAAAGTAATTATATTTTTAAAATAGCATATAATACTCACATAACCTTAGATAAAATCTCTATTGCTGAAAAAGCTATCAAAACCACCGTTTGAAAACAAATTTTAGTCATTAGATTTAAATTATTTATTAAAATTGCATAACTATTATTATTTGTAAATATTCAATAAATAATCTTATATACTTGGGAAAACTAAAATAATTTGGTAACAGTTATTTATCACTATGTGTAAATTATAAAGAAGCAAAATTACTTACATGGTGGTTACGAGAAATTAGAATACAGCTAAATAATATTTTCCATCCTATTGCTGAAAATACTCAAAAAGCTAAACATTATTTCAAATATGATGATACTGAAGCTATAATATCACCACCATTTTCAGTTTAAGAAAAAAAATCACATTAACTATCATAAAACTATTTAAAAAAGACATGATTCGCGTCAACATAGTTAAAAGACAAATATCAGAATTCTGATCAGACTACATATGTAATTGCTCAAGAAACTTCTAGAAAACTTTCATATCGATATGTTTCAGATACAGAATAAAATTGATTAATCGAATTGTTGATATAAAAACGGATAATATATCTTCGCACTAGGTTCGAGGAAAACGCCACTCAGCAGGCACAGGAAATAAAGAAGAGATGGACATAGATTATATATTTGGATTCGAAAAAAGAAGAAAGATACACACTTTCAAACTGTAGAGAATAATTTAGGATTTCAGGATTAATCGCATTTATTAATCATATCTAGTATTAAAGAAATATAAAAACTTAAATATAATTCGAAAAATAAAAATAGTTTAAAAACACTTATTGTGCTCAAAGACCATACATATAGTTATTTTCACATGGAATTTCT
The DNA here is from genome assembly GCA_026289955.1 of Argiope argentata. Classification (NCBI taxonomy): domain Eukaryota; kingdom Metazoa; phylum Arthropoda; class Arachnida; order Araneae; family Araneidae; genus Argiope; species Argiope argentata. The sequence continues at coordinate 7,882,546 of JAOUZG010015602.1, read as the reverse complement.
TTTAGAACCCACAAATCAAGCACTTTGCTAGTCATGGTTTCTATGAAAAAATCCATTATTAGGTATAAAATAGGAAAATAGGATAAACAAAAAACACATGACGGTCTACATCCAAGACTAAAGATGATAAAGAATCTTCCAGAGAGTTTCAAGATATTGGAGTAAAAGAATCATCAAACAACTAATTATTAAGTATTAATTATGCTTAATCATAACCTAACATATAATAAAATGTTCTTCCCAAAACTAGCATTTCTGCACCACCGTAACATTGTCGTTCACTGATGTTCGTAACGGGCACCTGGTGCTCACCATTTGAAAGTCCGGCGAGAATCGGATTGCAGACTAAACCTGGACTCGTCGGAAAACATCACACAAGCATATGCTGTGTCCACAGTACATGCTGTCTAGTATTCCAAATTAACCACAAGTGACAGTGAGTTGTAGTAAGAGAAAAACATTTGCATACAGATTGCAAACATTTGCAACATTTCCTACAGGCATACAGATCGATCTTCCCTAAGCTTCTGTACATGGTCTGTCTTGAAACAGTCGTACAAGTGGCTGAAGAGAGCTCACGAAAATGGTCTGTTGCTATGCTCCAATTGTTTCTTTTCGCAGTAACTGCCAAATGCCGTCCTCATGCGACTTTTTCATTCGGGGGGCGGGGAGACCTGTGCTGTAACGTCGACTCACATTACCATCATCTTAGAATCGTTGCCAAAGCATGGAGATGACACGCTGGGAGATTCCAAGTTCCACGGATACTTCCAGCCAGGGTACGCCCACATTTCAGACGGCAAATATTTTCAATACGTAAGAAATCTTCCAAATTTGTCCTTTGTTTTATAACTATAAGTTTATTGCCCTGAAAGGATTATAAAGGACTTTCGAACAATTTTACTTCTTTACCTGTATTCCTTATTCATTACTCTCTTATACTATGGTCATTGTAACACACTATTGGGATCATTTGGTGGCTTCCTACAATTTGTATATGATTTTTGAAGATGATGTGTGTAGTAATTTTACAGGCGATATATATATATATATATATATATATATATATATATATATATATATACAGAAGTGACAAAAGTCATGGGACAGCAATATGTAAATATGCAGATGGCAGTAGTATCGCAGCGAAAAATATAAATGCGCAGTTCGTTTTCCAGAGCTTTCATTTGTATTCAAGTTATTCATGTGAACAGGTTTTTCGTGATTTATGGCGGCATGACTTGAATTAACAGACCTTGAACGTGAAACGTTAGGTGGAGCTAGACGCATGGGTCATTCCATTGCGGATATCGTTAGGGAATTCAACATTCCGAGATCCACAGTATCAAGAGTGTGCCGAGAGTATGAAATTTCAGGCACCACATCCCATCATGGACAGTGCAGTGGGCGACCACCTGCACTTAACGACCGAGACCACCGAAGTCTGTGTAGAATGGTCAATGTTAATAAACACGCAACACTTCGTCAAATAACTGCAGGAATCAATGTGGGACGTACGGGGGACGTGTCCGATAGGACTGTGCGGCGAAATCTGTCTTTCTTGTGACAGCAGAAGACCGACTCGAGTGCCTTTACTGACAGCACGACATCGCTTGCAGTGATTCTCCTGGGCTCGTGAGTATATCGACAGGTCCCTAGATCAGTGGAAAACCGTGGCGTGGTCAGATGAGTCACGATTTCAGTTGTTACGAGCTGATAGTAGAGCTCGAGTGTGGCGCAGACCCCACGAAGCCATAGACCCAAACTGTCAGCAAGGCACTGTTCAAGCTGGTGGTGGCTGCATAATGGTGTGGGCTGTTTTTACATGGCATGGACTCGGTCCTCTGGTGCAACTGAACTGATCATTGACTGGAAATGGTTATGTTCAGCTGCTTGCAGATCACTTGCAGCCATTCATGGCTTCACGTACCCACACAACGATGGGATTTTTATGGATGACAATGCGCCATGTCACCGGGCCAGAACTGTTCGCGATTGGTTTGAAGAACATTCCGGACAATTCAAGTGCATGATCTGGCCACCTAGATCTCCCGATATGAATCCCATCGAGCATTTATGGGACATCATCGAAAGGTCCGTTCGTGCCCAAACTCCTGCACCATCCACACTTTCACAATTATGGACGTCTATACAGACAGCATGGCTCAATATTCCTGCAGAGGACTTCCAACGACTTGTGGACTCCATGACACGTCGAGTTGTTGCACTTCGCCGGGCAAAAGGAGGACCGACAAGATATTAATAGTCATCCCATGACTTTTGTCACTTCAGCGTGTGTGTGTGTGTGTGTGTGTGTGTGTGTGTGTGTGTGTGTGTGTG
>JAOUZG010015602.1:7859229-7874442 GCA_026289955.1 Argiope argentata | reverse complement strand
ATATATATATATATATATATATATATATATATTCTTAAATAAAGTTAAAAATTTAGTTAAGATTACGAAAGGTAAATAATTTCATTGCTAACCAAAGGTTATGTTATAAGATTTTATACCTATAAGTCATTCCATGTGGAATAAATTTTATAATTAAAAACATTTCACTAAGGAAAATTTCTAGAGATTACATATAAAACTCTATGGAGAATTTTACGACTTATTTATAACGGTGAATCAGCTAATCACCAAAGACGGCTTCATTTAATCCTACATTATGTGAAAACCCTTAAATAGTCATTATTCTGCTATGCCTACTATGGAATGCTAACACTCAAAGCGCATAAATTTCAGTACATTACATGTTGAACGACGTCTGAATGCCCATAGGCGATGCAGTTGAATTGTGTAAGTTAAGGAAATTGCTTTGAGAAACATTACATTCAGCTCTGAATTTACCCAAGTAGACACTATATCAATAAAGAGGTAAGTGAACCGAGACTGTGAACGCGTTCATTATAATAAAATGTGAGAGGCGTTGGTGATGTTCAATATCCCTATTTACTCTAGATATCATAAGATGGTTACTTAGAACTGAACCATTGAATTTTCAGTGATATCTCGATGATGCAATTTTAAAGAATATAATTTCTTGTATGGGTGTACAGATTAAAAAAGCGTTATTTTGTCTTGTTATTTAGCTAGGAGTAAAATCCTAATACAAGATGAAAATTATATTAAGAATTTAGAAATTGGAAGTGGGACGAATACGTGCTTCTGTGTAATCGTGTAGTTAGTGGTAATTTTCAGATGGGTTCATAGATTGAAATGATTTAATTGGACAGAATAAACATAAAATCATTTACATAAATTATTTATAAATATTTTCAGCTAATGAAACAGATAAACACAGTATTAATTACAATATAACATTTAAGCAAAATTTCATTTACAAAAAATTACAGAAAAAGAACAATTTGACTTAAATTTTGGGCCAAGTCCTGCAATTTAATTACAGACAACTTCAATGAACGTGTACCACATTTATCCAGCGAAAAACAACAGCAATTCCTTGATCATCATTTCCATAAAAGCTTTTATATAATATCGAAAGACATTCCAAATTTTCGTATAAATGTGTCAAAATGTTTAAATGCCATTGTAAGAAGTGGGATTTCTTTTATGTGAACGGTAGAGACAGTCATCACATCCAGTTTTAGTTCCAACATTTTATTAACATGCAGCAACGGGACACAGCACACACAGAAAACAAAAATATGGAACATATATATAATTAAGCCATCAACTTCGTCTCTGACTGTTTTCTCTCTCACTTCATCCGTTCCTGATTCTGACTCCGACTCTCTCTCACGCCTTCCTTCTTTCTTCGTCAGCCCCGGAATGCCTCTTCTTCAAATTCGGATTCGTCTCTCCGCATTCCTCTTTTATTCTGCAATCCATCTGTTATCGAATACCTGGTTGATTTCTCTCTACACTTAACCCTTTTTCCCTCCGCGTTCCTGCGTATCTCCACAAAAAGGGTTGTTAAGTGATATTAGCAGGGTTGTTAAAGTTAGCTAACCTTACAGCCAAGTCACAAATTGGATCATAACATCATCAAAAATTAATCTTAAAAGTTGTTGCCATTGCCAAATTTTGTTTTAGAAACTTTATAAAGATACCAAAATATCTTACAGAATTTATAAAATATTAATACTTGCTGTTTTATTTTTTGGAAATTCCAAAACTTGTCAGAATTTCAATTTTTATTCTTTTTCATGAAATTTAAATTTCAAAAAAATCTTCACCAAAGCCAAAATAAAAAGCTTGTACAGCTTATCTAAAATATTATTTTCTCTTGAGCTATTTTATGAGCACTATTTTTCCTAATTTATACAACTTTTATTTTGATCACATTTGCATTCAATATTTATTTGTAGCACTCATATTTGCTTAGTTATTCTAAACATTTTATAAATCTACAGATTGCATCTGAAAACAGCCTATATTTCCAGAGATCTAAACTGTCCTTCGAAGTTAGCAGTAAAAATAAAGATGGATAGGTTTAGATCAGTAGAGCGGAATGATTAAGTTATATCTACCAAACAAAATGACTGAAGAAGGCTTTTAACTCATGACAAAAGCCTAACATAAGTTCAGTTACTTAAGGAACTTAATTTATTACGAATTTATGTAAGCAATTAATGTAAATGGATGTCCAAGTATATAAACGGGACACAAAAATGCCATTTGCTTCTTCTCCTTTATACACCATTTAGTTTTTTTCCACCTTGACTTTCACTACAAATATTCTTTCTTAGCTTATCAGGACAATTATTAAAAAAAGGTCTGCATATTCGAAAAGAGCTTCGAAATTATGGCACGCTCTAACGAAGTAGATGTAATTAACTTTTACATCTAATCCTTCTAATATAATATTAAACAAACACACTTCTATACAAGAATTAACAGCTAGGGGTGTTAAGAAGATGAAAACTTTTATCATTTTAGAAGCACTCACATGTAAGCAGAAATGCATCCAATCTATACTACTGTTATAAATGTGAAAGTTTGGATGGATGAATGGTTAGTCAAAATAAAATGATAAGAGAGAACAACAAATTTAATTCATTATCGAGCTTAATGCATAATTACTGTTACTTTTCAACATAATCTCTTTATAAGTTTGAGGCATTTGTCAAATTGGTAGAACAAATTTCCTATTTTCTTTTCGACAATTATTATTAAATTGTGAAATGTGCCTTAACATTCTTTTGAGGAACTTTGTTAGTTTGGAATTATTATTTTGTGACTGATTAGTTCTTCAGTTTAGATAAGCGTTCAAAATCACTCGGATATAAGTATTATTCCCACGTTGTCATGGCTCAAGATTATTGAACAGAATATCTTGTTAAAAGAACTAAGCAAAGATTTTTGAAAGAACTGGTGGGTGATGGAACACTAGGCAACAAGTGCGAATTTGAAGTGTAAATGTTTAGACATTTTTGCTTTTTATTTTTTTCGTAAAAGAAAACGAAAAACAAACATTTTATTCTAATAATTATCTTTAAAAGAAATTTAAGGCTCATATCCCATTTATGACGCAACATTTTTAGAAAACGGGATCGAAAATTTGCTTCATTGACAAGACAAATTTTAAAACCTGCCCTTGTATAACACCTAAAAATAATTATTTTTGTATAAAAGTTTTAGGTATTAATTCCTTTGAGATTTCACAATTTTCTCTCTTTTCAACGTCATTCAGAAGTTAGAACCACTATACGTTGCTTGATTTATTTTTAATTACGCGTATAAATTCAAGGCGTTTCATGTATTGAGGATAATTCAAAACTAATGAGTGTGAATGACGTAATCTGTCATTTAGTAAATCCTGCCAAGTCATTAGTATACAGAGCAACGAAAGCATGATTGGGCAACATTATAATAAACCACCTCATAAGGGCTTAAATATTGCTTCATCAATAAACCATTTAGAGGAAAGTCGGTATCGTCATTTCATGTTTCCTTCTAATTAACCTGAAGTTAATAGAAATAGAATCGACTCCACTTCTACAAATTACACCAATATCATTTCATATAATTAAGGGTTCAACTCTAATATTCACATCATCATTATCTGCATACAAGGATTATGCTGAATTAAGCATTGTATTGGGGAATGGATATTCGATAAGTGTGAACATTATCAGTTAAATGCCAATAATTATAATGCTGACGCAAAGTTCACATATTTTGCTCTTGAATCATTAAATACAACAAATGCAATACTCTTATCACACAAGGTGAATCACGCATTTCGACTCAAAAAATAGAAACAAAATTGCTTTCGGGAATATTTTATTATATAATAAATGTTTACTAGATGCATTATATTTTATCAATCAGATATATTTCTTGTAAAATATTGTGAAATTAAATGGCAAGTATGCTTTGGTTTTAATTTTGAATTTATAGTAAATAGTTAGAGACATCTTCCTTTCTCTGTTAATCATTTAAACGATACAAACGTAAACAATTATAAATCGATTCTTAAAGAAAAACTTTTATTTCACAACAAATAAAAAGTTTTGAGATCACTATAATGATTAAAACAAAAATAAATTTTACGAAGGAATCAAAAAACCACATATTTCAATTTTATTTTTTCCCACCATAAAAGGATAAGAAAATAAACAATTGCAAAAAAATAGAGAAAGCATTTGACTTCAAATTTCCTTCATGTTTACTTAAGTTCTTTTATTATTTACAACAATGCTTGCAAAACCAATATAAAGACCTTTCCCTACTTGTTTTAAAAAGAAGAATGAAAAAGAATACATGAAAAAATGTCCTATTGTATACTTAAACAAAAAAAGAGTTATGTAAATACTCTTTTGTTGAAAATTTAAATACAAACGACGCAGGGGGAGGGGAGTGATAGGAAAATTGTTACTTGATCAACCATCTAAAAGAGACCAATCATCTCCCAGTATTTCTCAATAGTGATTGGCCTGACCCAGATTATAAAAATGTTGATTGTTCTAAAATTGTAATAACCATAACTTAATAAATCGGTCAGATTTGATAGCAAAAGATAGAAACATTTATTTTAATTATTATTTATTATATTATTGAAAATTATTTTTAATTATTACTGATTATGTGATTGGAAATTATTTTAATTGTTATTTATTAAATTATTGAAAATTATTTTTAATTATTATTTATTATAGTATTGGAAATTATTTTTAATTATTACTTATTATATTATTGGAAATTATTTTTAATTATTGTTTATTATAGTATTGGAAATTATTTTCAATTATTATTTATTTTATTATTGGAATTTATTTTTAATCATTACTTATTATATTATTGGAAATTATTATTAATTATTATTTATTATATTATTGGAATTTATTTTTAATTATTATTAATTATATTATTGCAAATTATTTTTAATTATTATTGCTAATTATTTCTAGGTATTTTTAATGGAAATTGTTTAAACCTCTACTGCCTAAGATTTCTGTTTTTGGAAGCTGAAAAAGTGCAGTTTTTGAACAATACTTTAATCTCTCATGAGAGTAAAATTGCCTAAACACTGCGCATGTGCAGCTGTAGAAATCACTCCTGTTCGGCATCACAGCACCTTTTCATCATTCAAAAAAATGTATCATTTTCTATTGATTTCTCCTCTTAGAACTGTAAAAGGAATATTTTAACATTTTAAATCGATTTAGAGAAATGAGTATAAATTGAAATAAGTAAGTGAATATATTGACAAAATAAATAAGTTAAATTCTGAAAAAAAGTAAAAGGTTTTGTGACTCAGCAGAGTACTTTCTAGAATGTTCGAATATCTTCAAGAATTCCTTTTGCTATATGATTATCCTAAAACAGACTTTCAAACTAAAATAGCATCTGTAGATTTAAGGCATATAACAAGAATATGAATTGAAATTGTAGATAAAAAGTTGTAAGTTTAATTTAAAATTATTTAGCAATGCATAGTATTTACATTTATTTAGCAGTACATAGCTAATTTTATTAACAGATTATTGATTAATATAGCAGTTTTAATGTTTATTTCTAAACATAAAGTTATGTAACAAAAATTTAGAGCTTCTTCAAATTAATTTGACTGGTAAAATCCTAAGGTTACATGTTTTTGAAAAGTATAACTATAATAATATCCGGGATCATCCATATTCATGAATAATGAAAGATTTTAGATTTATAATGAAATTCCAAACACAATATATTACATAAGCGAGCAATATACTGGGTATGTATAATTAAATGATCCTACTTTAAAGTTGTGTATAGACTAAACCTTTGCTCAGAATTATTATGGAATTTTGTATAGAACATAATAAAGGGATGGAAATTTGCTTGGGTGAATAAAAAATAGTTTAAAATTTCGCCACCAGGGGTGGTTTTAAAATGAATTACACATTTAGCATATTTTTGATCAATTTAATTAGAACAGAACATGTTCAACATGCCGGCCATCATTTTCCTCTACCATCTGGAATTGTAAGATAGCATGTTCCACAGTTGACCACAGCAAGCACGTTTCTGCCTTTCGAACACAATTTTCATGCAGGATGGAGTTCCTACACACATTAGCCTTTGTTTAAAGGACTTTCTCCATAATCATTTTATAGAAGATCGCGTCACCAGCCGACACTTTGGTGATCTGTGGCCTCCCCGGTCTCTAGACCTAAATCCATAAGACTTTTGGCTTTGGGGACATTAAAAACATCTGGTAAGTCGTGATAAATTTTAACTGATTTAAAAAGAAGCATCCCACAGCATGTTTTTGATATTTCCCTGAACGCACTACGGCCAACTGTGGAACATGGTATGTTACGATTCTAGATGGAAGCGGAAAATGAGGACGTCATGTTGGACATGTTTTGTTGTAATTAAATTTGTCAAAATTATGCTAAATGTGTAATTCAATTTAAAAATTGCCTCTGGTGGAGAAATTTTGAGCTATTTTTTTTTTAATTTGTTCAAAGAAATTCCCACCTCTTCATTATGTCCTATACAGAATTTCATACTTTTCTGAATTAAAGTTTCGGCTATAGACAACTTTAAAGTATGGTTGTTTAATTATGGATACCCTGTACTTCATATTAATAGAATGTTTTCCTTAGATATACAAAAAAACATATTCTAAGACAAATAATCACATTTTGAGCAATACGATCTGTGTGTTAAACAATCTATTCACTCCCTATTCACTATATGAGGGAAGACAAGACCCTTGCTGTGGATTAATCAGTTCTAGATTGAATAGGCTTTCATAATGAAGACAGCGAATTACTGAAGGTATTGTGGTTCCATTTCCACTGTAATTACCTCTATCGCTATGGAGAAGGAAACGCGAAACATGTTACAATCCACTTACCATCTTGCGTTAAGATTTAGATTACAGGAAGTTATGCCCAAGATGACGCTCAATTATTCCAGTGATGATATGTTTTGCAAAGAATAATAAATGGATACAAAATTTTATTTTAATGAGTTAGCTTCCTGATTACATATGCCTTTCTTCTAAGAGTATTTAAATTTCTTTATTAAATATTATATCCTTTTCTGTGCATATTGCTTTAGGAAAAATTAATTAAATGCTCTAATCCTTGATTAATATCTAGCACAAAAAATGGAAATTCACGCATTTTTTATCATATTTTATCATGGAACGGCAAAAGTAAAATAAGTATTCACCAATTGGAAGACATAAAAAATAGTTACAACATTTTCATTCTTGAACCCAGTTTATTACATTTAATTAATGAAATTTTATTTAATCATGTCAAAACATGATGTTATTTTGAGAAAGAGGTAGACAAAAATTCCTAGACGAAAAATAAGAAAAACTTTAGGCGAAAAATTGAAATTTTATAATCTTCGCGTTGTCATTCCCTTTACAAAAGCTCTGATTAAAAAAAAAAAATAAGTGAGTGACTACAGCAAATAAAACCTAGAAAAATGTCATTTTGAGCACGGGATATATGAAATGAAATAAATAGGAAATGTGACATTTTTTTAAACAATCAATGCGAGGCAAAGTTTTTTGGATCGTTTGCAGTACTTAAGTGACTCATTCAATGAAACGATTAAAATGAATGAAAATATCATTCAACTCGCGCGAGCACGTGGTGCTTGTCCGTTCAAGAAATGATGCTCTGACATGATACTCTGAAATATGCACAGCAGATTTCATTAAAAACTTTTTTTTAAAAAATTCACGTAATAAATTGTTGAACTTTAATATGTTCTTATATTAAGCACTATCTTTTTTTCACTCTCATTCAATAATTTAATTTTTAAACTTCATCTTTAAACAAGACTCATGAATAATTATATTTTTTGCCTTCAACATTTTTTTCTAGATTACTATCCGTATCTTAATCAGAATTTTTTTTCTAGGTTTTAGGAATTTTATTACATATGGATTGATTAAGTAAATTGTTTAAAACATTGAAAATGTAATGAGATTTATTATTAGTGCTTTAAATCAACAATTGAATCAAAGCATCGCTAAATTACTGACCAAAATAAATCATTGTTAAAAAATATAAACACTCTAAAAATATTCCGTTATTATGTTTTATTTATTTAGAATTTACTTATCACAAAGTGCTTCAAGCTATAATCAGGAAAAAGAAATTTAACCAAGCTCAACTAACTGATTTATATATTGGATACCAGTTTATTCAAAAACAATTTGTCATTTTATTTGGAGGCCCTTCTTCTCTCCTTGTGAACAGCCGACCCCACCACCACCACCACTGAACGTAGCAGTATCGACTGGATTTGTTGTGTTCGATAGCTATCCCTAACATTGTCCATCCTTACATTGGCCGATTTATCAAATTGACATTCTCTTCAAAGTAATTGGCCACAAAGTGCTCAATCATTGTACTTCCTCCTCATCTTTTTTTATTAAACATGAAATAACCCATCAAAAAATCTCCGTCATATTCTAAATATTTCTTCTAATTTACAGCTACAAAAAATTCGAACACTTTCAAACAGTTAGGAAAAAAACTGATAAATTTTAACATCACTTCTCTCAAAGTTTTAGATTACCTATTATCAGCACTGTATTTAAGACATCAATCAGATTAATTATTTCATGCCAGAATTCGTCTTTCGGATTTATTATCATGTCAGAACATGATATTGTTTTGGGAATGAGGTTTTGTGGTGTCAACAAAAACCCGTAGGAGAAAAATTGGAATTTTACTACCTGCGCGATCATGTCAAAAAATCAGCTTTTAATAACGTGATGCCATTCCCTTTACAAAAGCTCTGATTTTTTTTAAAAATAAGTTAATGACTACAGCAAATAAAACTTAGAGAAATGTCATTTTGTGCACATGATGAAATGAAATTGAATATTTTTTTTAACAAAAAATGCAAGACAGAGTTTTTTTTGGATCGTATGCAATATTGAAGAGACTCATTCAACGAAACGATTAAAATGAATAAAAATATAATTTAAATAACTCGCAAGAGAACGTGGTTTGGGGACGTTCAAGAAATGATGTTCTTACACAATACGGTGAAACATGTCTTAAAGATTCCGTTTAAATGTTTTTTTAATTACGAGATTTAAATGCTTACTTTTTTCCAAAATTTATATACAATGGTTAACAGTACCGAATCCTCTATAGATGCATTTGTTTTCCTGCAATCTTCCAAATCTTTGGAAATATGCAAGTAATCGCCAATGCTCAGCTATAATTTGGATTACCACTGGATAACATTTTCTTATTTTTATTTCAGTATTAGGAGCTAAGTCATAAATTATTCTTGCTGATTTTTAGACATAAAACCAGCATTAAAGACATTTTTAGGAAATAAAAATACAATCAGACTGTTAGTTTAGCTTATTTTTTAAAAAATCAGTACCTAATAATTAAAGACCATGTGTCATTCTTGCATTCCAGATGGTTTTAACAGCCTGATTCTTAATGGTAAAAATAGTTAATAATAAGTCTCTGACAATTGAAATATATTTTTACATTTAATCAAAAAGTGTAATAAATAATGCTTTTATTTAGTATAATAAAGTTATATCTTTTTTTAAAGTTTCATTAGGTATATTTGAGGATGTACTTCTTTATTATAAGCATTCATCCGATTACAAAAATAGTATTTGAGTCAGTGTTTTTTTCCATTTTTCCATTCATTTCTTTATGGGTTTAAGGAGTACCAGTCAATAAAGTCGTCGAATCTTTTGTCTTATTACGAAATAGTGACCATTCACAACCTTCCACTGGCTGAAACGAAACTATGCTTTTGTACTTTTTTGCTACATGTTGAGAGTTATTTATAATATCAATACTTTTTTGACGTCAATTCTGTTTAATTCATTCCATTACCTAAATGATCTCAAAATGGTGCAAATGATGTTTATATTTAAAATTTAATGAAAATATCTCACTATAAATAAATTATCTCAATAGGCTGATATGAATGATGTTTTAATTGATGATTGGTCGAAAAGATTTCTTAATTATAAATAAATTATCCCAGTCTGATGGTATAAATAACATTCGAATTTAAAGTGTGTACTAAAATATTATTAAAGCAAATAAAAGTACATATTTATATTTGTGCAAAAATAAAAAAGTGCCTCCGGTGGAGATAGATTCTAATTATGTTTCATTTAATAGTGAATTAGAAATATTCATCGACGAGAGAAGATGTCACAAATTTTTTTTGAAGTACAATTTAAAAAAAGAACAAGTATATTTTTAATAATGAAACGTTCATAATTCCTTCATGCATAAATATACTTAAAGCTATTAATATAAAATTTCCGTGAAACTTCACATGATTAGCAGAAAAAGATAAAGGAAATATATTATATTAGAAAATTCAACATGAGTATTTTTTTTCTGCTTACAGATAATGAATGAAATTATATTTATTTTATTAAACTTCGTGAGAAAGAAGTAATTTTAAATTCCACGTTACTTTTGGATAGAAAACAAAATACTACGTTGAAGATATGTAAATTTAATTAAATTAAGCATTCTTCGAGAAAGCTGGTATATATGTTTTATAATTGATAATCTTCAATTATTCGGAAGATATAGAGCATTGAAATTTTGAAAGCAGGTAATTGCAATATTGGCTATGCTTTTATTTTGAAAAGAATGTAAACGTACTTTTTGCACCAAGGGAGTTGAGGAAAGCTTTCATAAAGATAAAAAAAATTCTGTTTCGTATTCGAGGCACTATTCAACTGAAGCTATTCTAAAAAATATTTTGTAAGTGCAATAAAAATATCTAGAACGCTTTAATGATTACAATAAGAATATTTAAATTCTTTTTAGTTGTATTTTTTGTCCAGCTAAACAAAAGAGTAATAAAATAGCATTAGGTTTCTCTATATCGAAAATTGAATCAGGAAACTAGATAATAGGTCTTTAAGGAATTGAATATTATTTTCTTCAATAAAAATCTTCAAATAAAAATGTGGAAAATCATTGTCATTTTTTTTCTTATTAGATATTAATATGCAATAAACATGGCATTTATTTTATTTAAAATTAGAATACATTAGGATACAAAAAATTAATAGTTATAATCAGAAAGTAAATAATTGAAATATATTTAAGAATGAAGGAAATAATGTTCTTCTCTTAGTTAACTATACTTGGTGGTGGTAGTAATCGATAGCTATTAATTCTTAGATTTTATGTAACAAAAACAGAGAAAAACATATTTTATAACATATCTATTTCATTTTGAATTTAAAACTATATTTATAATGAATATCATAAAATCATAGGATTTTTCCAAAATAAAATTTGTTCATAGGATTTTTCAAAAATAAAATTTTTTCATTAATTTTGTCTACATGCAAAGTTTTATAAGTCAAATTTCTCAAATGTTTATTGAACAGAAATTAGAAATTCAGTTTCCTAATTTTAAATGAATCTTTTTTTGGTTAAAGTACGACATATTTAACTCTTACTCTGATTACAATTTCTCACAACAACGATACTCATTTTCCAAAGAAATCACATTATTTATGTAAATATCAAATCATATAATTTAACTATTGACAATACATAATTTAATTTTTGAGATCTAATTTAACTGATGTGAATAGCTATAATCATCATCAATGAAAAATTGTCGCCATGTTTCTATATTTGTTGCTGAAAGTAATCAAGATTAGTTGTAATTGACCTGGAATCAATTAAAAATATCTGCAAATATCTGTTCCATACAGATTCATAACAATATGTAATGGAAAAAGGTGAAAACTTTTCGAATTATTCTTTTTTAAAAGGTAGAAATTATTCTTTTTTAAAGGTTTTTGATAAGGTATCTTTTTTAAAAGTTTATTCAAGAAATAATTTTTATTTAATACTAAACATATTTGGCATTTGAGCTTCAGTTATTAATATATCTCGAATAAGGTAAAGCATAAAATCAATTCCGTTAAAAAATTATGTATTTAGAATTTTTACCATTAATACAAGAAAAAAAATTCAATTATATAAAACACTGTTAATCATCAGGAATATATTTAATGTTGCTTTAAAAACACAGACCCTCAAACTCTAAAATTAGAAGCCTTTTTTCAGTCGCATCTGAAACCTTCTCTATCTCTAAAACTAGAAATGAAAAATCAACAGAGAACAAAATTGTTCCTTTTATTTTTCGCTTTCCGGTCTCTGTTTACTGAAATCGAGAATATTCAGTATCGCTGGAAGTGTTTTCTGAAGAAGAAGATATGGATAAAAGTAGAAAATGTTGAGCGGGAAAAAATCGTCTGTCTTGTTTTTGATCGAAATGGAAGAAATAAGTATCGGAATTTGGAACAAAAAAGGAATAAAAAAATGAAAGAAGAAAGTGAAGCGAAAACAAAAAGACTCCACTCGTGCAATTTAAAGAATTTTCAATAAAACTGTTTCAGAGTTTCTGAAAATCTCTTCTTTTTATTTTTCATAATTTTAGAGGAAGTGTTATTGAAGATTCGAACTTTTGTGAATATGAGCATTAGAAAACTAACCAGCAGATAAAGTTCATGTAGAGATGGAAAACTGTAAACGGTGCAGTTAAAGTTTGATTTTGCTTACATGTTAAGCTACTAATAACGAAAATTTGATCTGTTTTTTAGAATCAGCGGAATGTAAAAAATATTTAATTCTAAATATTATGGGGAAAAAATCGAAAGAGTGGACATATTTTGTGTTTTAATAAATTATATACTGCTTACTTGAAGTGTAAAAAGCGTCAATATTTTATAGAATTTCTAGGTAAATCTTGCACTACGACTGAAACAGGAGTTTTGAAAAGATGAAAAGTTATGATAAGATTTTTGTTTAGATATAGAAGATGCTTATTTAGCCGGCAGAGGTAGTGCATCTTCCCTGTCATCTGGGTGTCCCGGGTTCGAGGCCTAGTCCAGTATGGTTGTTCTTCTGTGTTCTATCTGTAAGGCGTGTAAATGTGATCCCCTGTGAAAAGGAGATGTGCAATCGAATGTGATGAGTAATTAGCAAAAATCTAAATCTTGGCCCTAGTTGACCCTACTACAAAACAAAGAGAAACTGATTAGGCTTAAATCTCTGACTACCTAAGCAAGCTTGTCCATGACAAGTGCCATAAGAAACCACAATAACAACATGTATTTATTCGATTGAAATAAGAATACAATCTAGAAAAAGAAGGATTATCAATAAAAGTTGCTATTAAAATTGTTTTATTCAAACTATTTAAATGATTTTAAAAAGGAAGTCGAAGAATTTTAAAAGGAAAAGTAGTTGGAGTTTTCTTATGAATATCATACATTTTAATATCACCGGCATAAATATGAAAGGCAAATGGAAAAGATTATACCTGAATTACAGAGCGATTTGGAAATTAATGGACTATACATTTTAAATAGTCTCTTTCTCACTAGGCATGGTGCTGAATACTTAGGAAATGTGTGAAGTATTAATAGCTTCTTACTTTGTCTACAATTGCTTAATCATTCTACGAAGATTCATATTTCACGCTTAACTGGTAGTATATGGAATTAAATTTAAATCGAATACTAAGATATTTAATGCAAGCATTAAATAAAGAAAATAATTTTTCGATATTAATGATATACTTTATTATTTATACACATATTTCATATATAATGCTAATTAGTCCACATTTAAAGCAAAATGGATGATTTCGGCGATAAAAATATCGTATTTGGCATTAATTCAATCCTTTTATTTTGAGAAAGTGAATGCTTTCAAAAAAGAATAATATTGTAGAATTTGAAAGAAGTAAGGTATTGGGATTTATAGCAACAATGGCTGTTATCCCCTGTTTCAAATAATTAGAACAAAATATAAATTAAACACAAAAAAATTGAAGTTTCAGTCAGTTAACAATTAATGAAGTCTGTTCAATCAATTGATTGAAGCTGCAGTGAGTCCGCTGATGAGATTTAGAACATTTCCAGAAGTTCCAATGGAAAGAAGAGGTACAAAAAGTCAGAGCAATTTAATGTGGTAAAAAAATAGATGTTGAAATGCTTCAACGCTAGAAGAGAAACTTGAAGATTGGCCTTGTTTGCAGTTATTTTAACCAGAACATTTTTGAAGGAGATATCGTGTTTATCTAATTGGAGAAATGTCCACAATTTGTCTCTATAATATGAATACTTTTTGCACGAGAGAATCATGCGTTCATTATCATTTATGCTATTACATTCATGACAAACAGGATCATTATGAAGGTTAAAACGATTTAACAATCCTGGTGTTATAATATTGTAGTAGAGTGAATTAAAACGTTTTTGGTTACGTTGTAAAATAGATTTTTCTAAACTTTTCGTAAGTTCGTAAGTTTCGTCTAACCTTTTCGTTTAAGACTAAATAAGTTAGTATAATGGATATTTATAATATAAAGACTTCTGAAAATGTCTATAATTAATTTATCAGTAAGAAAAAATCCAAGCATCTCTTAATAATAATATTATTTTAAATTTTTCATACAACACAAAACCTACATTTGGACCCTTTCACCTGTATACAGTCTTATTGTTGCTTTTTTCTTTCTTACTATCAGCCTTAAATAAATCCTGCAAAACATTTCTTAACTAGGGTGAGGGATAATTTGACTTGTTAAAATTTCAAAACGTTTTGTAAATACCGTAGGCAACTGAGGAACTAAAAAATTTCTGTATTCCTAAAAGAATTGTCTTTATTCAGTTTTTAGGAATTAATAAAAAGAGTACACAAAAAATATATAAAAAAAGTAATATAAAAAAATTAACTCAATTACTACTTAATTCAGTAAAGTAAAATTTTGTTTTAGTTACTTTTTATTAAATAATTACAATATAAATAATTGATCAAAAATTATACCAAAATTGATAAAAAAATTATACCTGCAGAAACAAAATCAAATTCGTATCCGTTGAAAATAGATCGGATAAGACTCAGAACACACCCAATTGGTGTGGAATTTTTTACACCTTTAATTTACAAGTGAAGGTTAGTTTTTACTTAATTAATTAAAAAAATAATGAATTAATGTTTGAAAAAACTGTATTAACTTCAAATGTCATCCACTTAAGAAATTAACTTGAACTTGATTGGATGAATAAAAAGTTTTATTAACTATTCAAAATTATATATATACACACACACACACACACACACACACACACACACATATATA
>JAOUZG010015602.1:7799087-7819229 GCA_026289955.1 Argiope argentata | reverse complement strand
GCAAGAAAAAAATCACTATAAATATATAAATATCTTTAACAATCTATATAAGTGAATAAAGTTATATATATATATATATTTCCCTTGTACTCTTCATTTGAATTTATTTTTCCAAATTGAATAATAAAACTTATGGCAAATAATATTTCAAATCAATAACTTGCAATTGAAAGAACTAGAAGCATTGTTAATAATTTACGATATTAGTTATTCTTTATTTTTGTAGATTTTTAACTGTTTTTTTTTCTTAAATTTTTAACTGTGGATTTCAATATTTTATATTTACTCACAATTTATGTGATCTGTAGAAAAATTATAAAATATTGACAAAATTTTAAATTAATGTTAAATGTTTGAAATTTTTTGTCGTGTTCTAATTCGTGTTAAAATTATGAAATAGCAGACATATTAAACAAATCCAAAATAATTTTCAAGAAAAATTCATATCTTATTTAAAGAGCGTTTTTTCTATTCAACCAAGAAGACATTTTTTAGAATAAAAGCGCTTATCTGATCTTTTTCAAAAACTTATCTGACCTTTTTCAATTTTCTATGCATGAATTATTTATTTTAGTTTGAACTATTGCAAATAAACTCTTGACCTTTGAGAAACATGAGAATGTTTAGAATATTCTTTCAAAAAGAAATATAGGTCAGGATATTCAAAATATGGATACAAAAAAACTACTTTAGGGGACGAATTCTTTTTTAGCATATTCCATTCGCATCTATTTTGCGTCCAAATACTGAAATAAGATATCTGGCATTTCTGGCAAAATAAACTCTCTGCATGCATAAAATCTTTATAACTAGAATTTCCCAAAATTTGAAATATTGGATGTAGATTTGCTATTTTTTAAAGAAAAAAATCAGTTTTTTTTAAGTTTAATGAAACGTATCTGATACCGGTAAGGAATGAATATATTTTTTTAAAAACTACCTCTCTTAAATGTATAAACAAAATTGAGTTTTTATTGTTAATATACACTCAGTATTAAATAGAATCTTCAAAAGTAGAAACAAAAGCTCATGAAATACATCATTATATTACTTATATCTTCCTTAATTATCTGTTTTACGTATTGTTTTCAATGAATGAGGGCGAACATTTCATATTACTCAATTCTACTCATATATATCCTCTAGTAAAGTTGCCTGATGAAAGTGAAAGAATTATGTTTGAATTCCAAAATTTCCAATTTAAACTGAATATTATCAAATGCTTCGTATACTTTTATCTACTCGATCGAATCTTAAAGTCACTGCACAGAATTGAATAACTAATATAAGGTTAAATGCCTAGTTAAAAATTTCTAGAAGATTATGCTTTGTACCCAAATGTTGTTTTAGTATACATATGCGAATTAATTCTTATTGATTTTCTTTTTTTTTCTTTCTTTATTTTATTCTGAATTATTTTAAGGTATAATTATTAATAATATTTTTATTTCTGTAATTATCAAGTTTTTTTTTATTTCAATGTCTAAAATAATGTCCTCTTGCTTATTTTGAAATACTTATTCCTTTTATGCCCTAATTTTACAACATTTTTCTTTTGTTTCACATAAATGTCGGTATACAAAACAATCATTTAAAGGTTTTATTTTCATTTATATATTCAAACAATGTCATAAACAAATATCTGTATTTTTTTTTACTTTCTCATTTAATAAATATGAAGAAAGTATATTGATCTGAAAATGAATGTCAACGGTAGAAATTATGGTCCCATTTCCTTTTTATACATTTGAACTTCAGTTGCTAAAAAAGAATATGTGAAGGAAAAAAATCGCTATCAATGAAAAGCTTTTCTGAAAAAGAGGGAATTGACAAAAAAAAGAAATTTCTAAAAAGAAAAATCACATATCTTATATTTTTATTGTAATTGAAGTAACAACCTTCGGAATTTTGACCCAAAAAAGGACGTAGGAAATGAAAGAAAGGCGAAAATAAAATGTTATTTCTCGAGCAATTTTAAAGAGTTTCATTTGGAACCATTTCTGAGATTACGTCAGCTGTGGGCTTTTTTTAAATCTATGTATAACTTACTGTAAGATATTAATGAATAAATAAATAATAAAAAAACTAGGAAAAAATAATTGAAAATGATAAAGATTCGAATATTATAAATATATGTATTCATAATATTCGAAAATTATTTTATTTACATATATTACATAACAAATATACTTGCTCTAATAAAGCCGATGCAAGTTGTTAAATAAAACCTGAAACTCTTTAGTGATAATACCAAATAAAAAGATTTTATTTGACACTCGAATTAATAACTGATTTGTTAGTTGGGATGTTATAATTAAATCTGTTATTCTTACTTTCATAGTCATTTCAATATAAATATTTATAATGAAAGAATTAAAATATTTTTATTAAGTAAACTGTAAAGTCAAAATTGTTGATCCATAAATTATTCTTTGCTGTAGTAATTAACTTATATTTTTAATCAGAAATCTTGTAATGCAATGGCGACGCGTTATTAAAAGCAGAGTTTTTGAGATGCTCTTGCATATAATATTTTTTTTCGCCTATGTATTTTTTTTTATTTTTCGCCAATGGATTTCTGTTGACGCCACGAACCTCTTTCCCAAAACAAAATCATATTTTGACTTGATAAAAAAAAAGAATTAGCAAATTTTATTAAAAGTGAGACTAGTATATGTGAAGATACGCAAATAAAATTTTAATCAAATATCTCTGTGATTTTAAAAAACATTTTTGCAATTATGACTTTCTTTGTATTAAAAGCTTTGTAGAAATCTGAGAAATGAAATACAATTTTGTATAGTAAAGAATAAAACAAATGCATCAGTTACAACCTAAACAGTCACGTCATGGGGCATTTGGCGCATGGTAATTTTAGGAACGCTTGATAAAGAATTCCCTTTTTTTAATCAAGAAACTAATTCAAGACACTCGTCGGATTGACAGTGATCGATTGCATCTTCGATTTTCAGTTTCTTTTTTGGATTAATTGAAGTCTTATATTTGCTCTAGTGTAGCGGGTGCTACTTAGAATAATAATAGCAAGAGAAAATGCGACAATATATCACGTTTATGAAATGTTTGAAAAATTATTTTGACTGATTACATTTTTTTAATACGGTCAAATGACAATATAGTTGTTTCGAATAACGAGAAAATATATTATCATGATTTTGGAAAATCAACTTTAACATAGCCGGAGTCAGGATTTAAATTTCGTGAGGAAATGTATATCATTTTGTGCACAAACTACTGCTATGAATAAATTTTAAAATGAGACTACCCAGATAGAATTCATTAGCTTTAATAGAAAAAATTATGAAACAGTGGAATAAGTTTTAATAATAGAGGTGAAATTTAGAAATTTCTGATGAATCTGTTTAATATATTCTGATAAATTTGCTTAATTATTGTCTGCAATTAATGTTTTATATAAAGTAATGTCTTCTACAAATAAAAGATAAATTGCGTTTTCAGAGTTTTACAGAACAGATCGTTTGTAGAAGAATTTACAAATTTTGCAAAAGTGTATATTTGAAGGAAAGAAATATGAATTTCAGGAGATATTTCTACTTTAAATGTAATTATTATTCAAATTCCATCAAAATTAAACAAGAATTTTTTTTATTTATAACATTCCAAAATTTATTTCATTTTTTTAAATCTTCATAAGATTATTTTCATATAATATCTTCTGGCATTTCAACAATTTAAAAACAATATTTGTTGTATAATTTTCAGTAATAGATGTCATCGTTGCTCTGAAATTTTAGATATTGTCATTATTACATTAATTTTTTTCCTATTATTTCCTTTTATCGCTAAACACACAAAAAAAGTATTCTTTTAGTATCGCCTCAAGTTGCTGTAAAGTTGTCATGAATATAAGAAATGCAATGCTTAAGAAATTTAGTAAAAATTAAACGAACATGCATAATTCTCAGTGAATAGCTGATCTACAATGACGACCATCAAATAAACTAAAGAGCGAAAGATTAATTCAATAAAAATTTAACTCTTATTATCAATAAAATGAATTGATAGATTTACTTTCAAATATTGAAAATTCTAGCAAGAAAAGGATTTCAAATCTATTTTAAATATATCTGAAAAAATGAATAAGCACAATTCGTTTTTCAATCATCCATTTCGATTTAAATCTTACATTTATTCCAATTCTAATTAGCATTTACTAAAATAATTCATTCTTAAATTAATCTATTTTCAAATTTAGTTGATATAAATCAATAATACAGATTAAAGTATAAATTCCAATACATTGGAACAGGATTACAGTATTTTCTTTCTATCGATTTCTAAATGAGAAGAGAATCTTTCGAAATTCTCCCAGCTTATTTCTTTCGGGTACAGGACATTAATCCTTATTTTTCCAACTCAATGAGCCATTCGATTATGCTTATTTATATTAAAAAGGAATTACTAAATTTATATCCAGTAAATAGTAATTATTCCCTTTTTTTGCTTGTTTATTTCTTTATAAATTATCGGAAATATCTTTTATTAAAGAAATTCTATGAAATAATTTCCTATTAAGTAAAGTAATAACTTTTACTATTACGATATTTTATGGATTTAAATTCTTTGTCTTGTTTCTTCTAGTTAACAATAGTAAAGTACTTTAAGTACTTTTATCCAAGAAAATAGGTACTTCAATTACTTAATTTCAGAGACGTGAAAAATAAGAACCGGAATCACATTCTTTACGACCAAGAAATACTATTAAATCATACTTTTTTAATACAAAATATATGTTATTTCTCAATTTACAGATAATGAAACGGAAAATGAAATCTTTTGTACTGTACTATGTTTTTCCAAAAAGAATTTCCTCTTCTTAAAAAAATATTAGTGGAGAAAGTAATAATTTTTAACATTAAATAGCCTTATAAATTTTTAAAATATTCTTTGTTTTATGAAAGATATAGTAAAATGATTTAGCACTTTCCACGTAAAAAATAAATAGTTAGGAAACACTTTGCGTGGTTAAATTTGAAAACTTTTAGTGAGAATAGTGTGCTATAGTAATGATCATAATTTATTACTCTTTCTTTTTTTTCATTAAAACTTTGGATTTGATTTATAAAATTTCCAAGCTTTACGAGTGTCTAAGAAAAGTTAAAAGCCTTTTAAATAAAAATTTAAGTGCCATTTTTTGATTCTTGTTTAAGAAAATACGTACATAAATGTTCTTTGGTTAAAAATAAAATCCATTTATGTTAAGGGTTTTTTTTATTTCAAAATAAATCATCTTGTTTGAACTACATTTTGAAGTTATTATTTCCGCCTTTCATTCACTAGAAAAGGGAAATGGTATGATTTCAGAAAAATATTTAATAGATTACATTGATAAAAGAAAAAAAAACTTCATGGAGATTTTATTTAGTTTAAAATCATAAAAACTTTTATGGCAGCCATTTGTATTTCCTCTCTTCGTGCTCATCGGCAATTATTCTTTAGCATTTTAGCATTTCATCCTGAGCCTACAAGAATTAATAAATATAACTTGTTTTATTGTTTAGTAATTTGTGAAAAATAACCTTTTCCTTTTTTGGATTACCTTGCAAAAATTAATTATTTAATTCAAACAATAAATCCAGGGGGGGTGAGTGGCTGATGAATGAATGGTATAAAATCACAACTATCAATATTACTATATACCACATTGAGTAGCTTGCGTCTTATCAGTTATCTTCTGATAAATTGATTACATAGAGGATAGCATATTTACAGGATAAAAAATTGTCTTAATTTACACAAAACATCGCTCTTGTGACTGTAGAGCCATTTGTGTTTGTAATTGTAAACTAATTTACCATTAATTTTTTATTTTATAAAAAAAGGTAACCATTCCATTTCATTTCCACTCTAAGTAGGTTAATAACAATTTTTTTACTATTATTACTTTATTATTTTTAGCCTGAAATTCCCTGTTGGTATTTCATATATTTAATCCTCATGCGTGATTCAATGTATGTCATCATTTCCTGACAATGATTTTCGTTTTAAAAATACCTCTTCAATTTCATAAATTAAAAGAAATTTCAGTCTTTAAAATGCAGTAACAATTAGCGAAATAGAAATTGATATTTTTTACCCTAATTGCCTAAACTGAAATAAAATAAATTTTTATATTTATTAACTTGTACACTCATCATCTTAGCCATCACAATATAAACGCCATAGCATATTTGGAAAACCCATTGCTTTTATGAAAAATAACAAAGCATGTAATATCATTACTTTGGTGTTCAAAATATATGAACTATACCCTATAAGTTACCCCTGAACACTCCCTACACATCTCTCTTACTAACATACAACAAGGAAAGTATTTACGTCGACATCAGGCAATGATTCCGATATATGCTGAGAAAGACCACCAGCTTTATTTGACAGATGAAGATGCCTGCGATCTGTCTTTATTCCACCCAACCGAATTATTTCTCTTTAGGTCAATCGAGCTATCTGAAAGAAAAGAATAATAGATTCCATTTCCATCTGAATAGAAATGGAAGAACGCGTTTGCTTGGATCGCACTTGAATCATAAAGTCCCTTTTTGATTTATGAGTGGGATATGAATGGAATGAAAACGTAGTAACTGTCTTGAATAGGAAATGCGGAAAGCTTAGGTTGTAAAATTAATGATTGGACTCCTGATGTGTTTATCATCGGATAGAGAAATGGGTTTAAAGGATGTCCTAAAATTAACACAGGATTTGAGTTTGCCAACATTCAGCAGTAAGATGTTAACAATCATATTAAAAAAACCATTTGTAAACTGATAGTTTAGGGTTAGTAAAAATGAAGCGCTCCATGATCGAACAACGTGTTTATAAAAGATCCGAATTGAATTTTTAAAAAAGGCTTTTTTATTTCTTTAAATTGTTATATTTGGAATTGTAAAGTACACAGGATACTAAGTTATTGATTCATAAAATACACAGGATAAGGTGATATATTTAATAACACATAAGGCAAATGGGCTTCACAGCCTTTTTGATAAATACGTACTCTTTATTGAAATTTTCCTTGATCACTTTGCATAAATGTTGCTGAATTTTATTGATGAAACGTTGAATTTTTGCCTTCAATGCATACGTGCTTGTAAACTTGCCGACATAGACCCTTGATCTCCAATAACTCCATAAAGAGTGTTAAATCTCACAATCAAGGCTCCGATTCCAAAACTTTAGAAATGTATTTGCAAGACTTTCATTATGATTGAAATATTTTACAAAAATGAAACCCCCTTGTTGTTATTATTAGTGGTACTTGTCATGGACAAGTCCGCTGATGCATCAGTATATTTAACCTGAAATAATCATCTCTTCTTTGAAGTATATTAGGGTCAAGAGTACGACTTAAGCTGGGCGTTAATCATATTCGCTTGCCCAACCCCTTTTTTACAGACGGGCACATTCACACGCCCTACATTTAGAACATATAAGAACAACCATGCTCTAATCGGAACTCAAACCAGGATGTCCAGATCACGAGGAAGATGCGCTACCTCTATGCCAGGATGCTGACAAACGACTTCTTGTATCGTGTAACGCTACATTTTTACTAGCTCTAAATTATCAGCAGTCAAATAGTCTTTTGAAATCGGGCTGCCAATAACTTACTTCAAGAATGATGGCAAATAGAAATGTTGCTTTAATTTTGGAACACCCTGTATTTCATCTGCTCTAAACTCAGCAATTCAAGGTTATATGAAACTTCCTGTACCACTTCGAATTTTGCCTGGATTTTAACTTCTCTTTAAAAATATATGGAAAGAAGTGAAATTTGTTTTTTTTATCTAAAAAATTTTAATTCAAGTTTTAATGTCTAAACATTTTAGGCCTCCATGAATTCAATTAAAGTTTACATTTACAATTACATTTATTTTCTGTTAATATGTAAAATAAAAAAAAACATTTGAATTAGACTGACTGAGTTTGCTTACTATTCAGAATTATATGTGTTCTTTGCATCAAATGTGTAGATTTCTATCGAATTTTAAAAGAAAAAAAATCATTTACTGAGCTTCTATTTATCTGTCTGTCCGTGAACACGTAACATGGAAATGACAAAATGTAGAGTATTAGATGAATAAAATTTTGAAAAACAATTTTTCATCTAAAATAGGGATCTGTATCAAGTTTTGATTTAAATCTTTCTAGAGGATGATCACCAGTTAATCTGAATTTTCTCGTGAAACTAAATGTGATAACTAACTTAAAAGTGCAATGATTTAAATTGATATAATCTAATGCAACCTGCCGGGATAGCCTGATTGACAAAACACTGGATACGCATCAAATGGGCAACGAGTTCGAACCCACCTGTCGAAGACTCTCCGTGTGTGTTTATGCGGTTGCTGGCGCACGTTAAATTTGTCGTGGTCATAAAGTCATCTATGTCGAGAGTAATACCAATATGGGTACTAGCTCAGAGGTGATAGTTCTCTCTTCCAGATCTAATTTAGATTTGTGGATAAATGAATAAAATAAATTAAGGAAGTCTGCTCCGTAAAAAGGGTTGTGACGTGAGGCAGCTAAGTCGTACTCTTGGCCTTAGTTGGTGCTACTGGTAAACAAGAGACTCTCAATCAGCTTAAATCATTGGCAGGCCTGTCAGTGGGCTTAAAAAGTGCCTTGTGTAACAACAACAAATCTAATGCAAAGCTTTTGCATTTAAAATATAGAACTGTAACAAATTCTGAAATCATATCTACTAAAACGTTGGCCTTCGGTTTTAAGTAATAATTAAAATTCTAAGCAATTTTAAAACAGACAACGTTTGTTAACTCTATCTTTATGGGAAATGTAACAACTTACCATTCAACAAAGTTTCTGAACTCAATAAACATGCCTGGATATCATTGACAAATTCCTATTCATTTTGTTAAGTGTGACCAATGTAATACCACCGGTGTGTGCTTGGTTCGTTAGAGGCCTTCTCCCAGTTGGAATTTGGAAACAGGGATGTTCTTTAAGAACACTTAAAGGTTGTTTGTTATATTTTCTTAATAGAGAGCGGATACGTCTTTTGTATAATAACCCTCAAGATATGGACTATAATTGTGGATTATGAAGACCTCGGCAATTAATATTTTTCAGGTTTGAAATAGAAACTGTCCTCTCTAGGTATCTGAACTTAATATTGTTAATGACTATATCCTAGAATAAGTTATTCTAACTTATTAGGAAAAAATTTTATATTGGTTATTCCATCAGAATTCTTTATATTAGATAGTTCTAATTTGTTCTTTCTATTAGATAGTTCTAATTTTTTCTTTATATTAGATAATTATATTTTTTATATTCTATGAAATTTATTATATAAAGTCTAATTTTCTAGCTTAATTGGTTTTATTTGTAACAAAAACGTACAAGGACAAAACCTATGCTTTCATTGAATACATGAAAAAAAACCCGATTGTTTTTTTAATCAATCTCAATAAAAGTCGATTCTAATTACACGAATGGACGAAATCAGACAAATATCAAAATGGCCATAAAGCTATTGAACAATACTTTCACGTTTTATTTCTTATCAGTCTTCTTTGTATTATTGAACAGATAGAATAGTATACTTAATTTCAAAGAGTGTTTAAACACATTTACCATTAGGTCAAACTATTTAAGATAAATCAAATGAAATTGCTACAAGGGAAAGGAAATAAGCAAAAAAGTTGAGTGTTACCAATTAAACTGAAAAATTGCTGACAATAAAGACTTGCCAATAAAACTACCTAGGAATTTTTTCTTTGGTGTTGTCCTGCTACTCAATGTGCAATGATTCGAAATGTAATCTCTCTTTTTGGATGTTATATGTTAGTTTTTATTTTCTCGGTAATTGCAATAAAATAACTAGAGTCAACATTGTAACACATTTGATTAGATACTCAACAAATAACCAGACCCAAGATTATTTTGTTTAACAATATTCAAAAACCATATTAATTAAGCATACGAAAACTCTTAATCTGCTTAGCAATAAAATTCCAATAATAAGCAATAGTCCAAAGTAAGTAAATATTAAGGAAAAAATGTGATTTATTTCAAAAATGGAAAATAAATTCAGCTAAAAACAAAATTTAAATGAACTAAGAGCATATATAAACACGAAGAGGAAAACTCATAAAAATACAGTGCATAATTGCGTATTTTTTTAGAAATTAAAAATAATTATTTTGGAACAGCTCATAAAGAAACACATATCCTTCTAATAATAATTTATTTGGAATGAAGAATTATATTTGTTCTATTCTCAAAATAAGTTCAATCCGCTGATTGAAAAATATTGGTTTATTCTTTCTAAAAAGAAATATTCATTTTCATCCACGAAAACGCCTTGTACAATGCATAGTATTGAATTTTATATTTGCAAAATAGTCATCTATTAATTGGAAGTAAGAAATCACTAATTATTATCTTTGCATGAAACGAATCATTAATAAGATAAAGATTAAAAGGAAATCTGCTATGCATATTTCAATGTATCATATCAGAACATCATTTCTTAAACGACCAGGCACCACGCACTCGCGCAAGTTAAGTTATATTTTTATTCATTTGAATTGTTTTATTGAAGGAGTCACTTTAGTATTGCAAACGATCCAAAAAACTTTGTCTCGCATTTATTGTTTAAAGACGCATTTCCTATTTCTTTCATTTCATATAATCACGTGTTCAAAATGACATTTTTCTCGCTTTTATTGGCTGTAGTCATTAATTATTTTTTTAATCAGAGCTTTTGTAAATGAAATGGCCACACGTTATTAAAAGCTGATTCTTTGCCATTCTCGTGTAGAAAAAAAATTCAAAAGTTCGCCTAAACATTGTTTTATTTTTTTTCCTAAGGATTTTTGTTGACGCCACAAAACCTCATTCCTAAAACAATATCATGCTCTGACATGATAATAATCGAGAGTAAAAAATGATAACAACAAATAAACTATTGTAAAAGATATTTTTACGTATGATGTTTGCAAAAGAAATTATATATTTTTTTTTATTACCAATGACTTTTTAAAGAATTAAATATTATTAAGAGCAAGTTACAAATCGTACTTCTCAAACTATCTCAAAAAAGGAATTAGGGTGCAAGTATCATATATTGTATAGTTTTCAACATATTCTTATGAAATTCCCCATTGCTTTTCACCAATGATTTCTTGAAAACAATTGTTTTGAAACTCTATCTCCCTATAACTGCTAGACTCTGTAAAGTAAAGTAATAGAAATGGAAATCAACAGTTTCAAAATTTTAATGAAAACCTTTCAATAGTGAAAAGCATTATAGCCATTTAGAGTGAACAAACAAGATACAATCTGTTTAAGCATTAAAAATAATAGAATTTACATTTGAAACATAAATTTAAAAGCATCATCTGCATAAAATAATCAATGATAATCTCTGGAAATTGATGGATACGTGATGATAATAAGAGGTAATTGATTTAGTTGGAATTCCCATTAACAAATTTAAATGTGAAAATTACGCTCTTCAATGCATTAAAACAATTATGCTAATCATTGTAATCAAATCAAGGTAGAATGGTGTTGACACTTATATGTTACTCTAAAGCTAAATTGGTATAATTTCATCGAGATAATGCATTGAGCTTTAATTGCACGTGGGTGGTTATTCGAGAAGAGTGGGCATTTAAAATCACCCTGAGGATCAGAATCTAATGTGAAGGTAAACATAAAATATGTTTTGCATGTATTTTAGGTCCTAGAAAACACAATGGTCTCAATATATAACAAAAAATATTTTAAAAAATAACCCTTTTTTAAATCAATTCCTACTTCAGATATTGGGAAACATTTAGGAAGCTAGGAAATTTTTTATTTTAGTTGTTTTTTATTAAATAACTGCAATTGCTGTCCTCGTGTTCCGCTTTACAATTAAAGTAGGGTTGAATTAGCTTCTGACGATATGGAACTCTAAGTACCCGAATAACGATCATCTTTGTATCCTCAATGGCATAAATCTCGACATGGAGAACTTTGTGACCAGGTATGAACTGGCAAATCAAGGGATAAGAATGCGACGCCCTACCAAACAGGCTATCCCGACCGAACGATCACAACTACTACAAAGAACTCCTATAAAGATGAGAAAATTAGTTTCTAATTAATTAATAAAAATTAATGAATTAATGTTTGAAAAAAATTGTATCCACAGCAAATGCCATTGACTACAAGTTTTGAAAAATTTATTTGAATTTGTTTGGATAAATAAAAAGTATTTTATTAACGATTGAAAGTTTGAACAAATTTATTTTTAAGGAGATTGTGAGATAATAGTAGAAATTGAGCAAGCTTTATTTATAGGAATGGTTTATTACAGCAGAAATGGAACAGATTTTTTGGATATCAGTTGGAAATTTTTTTTAAATTTTCATATCAAACGTTAAATGCCATTTTCATATTTATTTGTCGTAAATTTGTTTGCATTTCTGTTTATGTGTGTATATATACCTAAAATTACCAAATTTGTTACATGCATACTTTGGAAGTCTCAAGTCTGCACCTCAGAGCAATATTTTGAAATTTTTATTAAAAACTAAGCAAAGATTTGAAGTTTTTCCTCAATAATTTCCGAAACACTTACATTACAAATATAATATTTATATCGGCTTAAGATTCAGAAATTTATCCCTTCAATGGTATCATTTTATGCAAATTTAACTAATCATTATTTTATGCACAAATAATGTATACCTAATGTAGTATACCTAACTGATATTAATATATTTAATGAATATTAATTTTTAAATATGTAAATAATATATTAATTATATAGTAAATTGTTTATTTTAAAGAATTACAGTAAATTATTAGTACTTGTTAATATTTTACAGAAAATTGCAAGAACAGAAATTGCAGAAATTGCAAGTATTACGCTTAGTGATAAAACAAAAATACCAGAATTCTCGAACAATATCTAAATTAGTAATAAAACTCACAAGTAAAAAATATGACTTTTTTTCAATTTTTTTTATAATCCGTATTACTAACGATATTAATACACAAATATAATTGAATATGTAACTAGGAAAATTCAAATTTTCATAAAATAGTGCAAGTCAATTTTTGTCATTAATATAAATCATTTTTTGAAAAATATATTTCAATATAGAAATGATATATGAAATTATTCTGAGAAGAATCTGTGAAAATTTTAAATTTGCATTTGAATACTATTATATCAAGAAAAATACAAATTTCACATCATTCTAAGATAGAAATTATATTGCTAAAAGTCTAAAAATGACAAAGTGTGTTCATTTATAAAAAATTCTGGAGATTTTGACCGAAAATAAAAAAAATGCTTTATTTTTCTTGCTGTACTATATCAGCATTCACTTATATAAACAACGTTATTGATCTTCATTCTGGTCAAAACGTGAGTAAAAAACAGAGGTGAGGTTAATAAAGGAAAAAAAACTTATCTCGAATAATCTGTGGTCGAATTTTCAAGATATTTGAGTACTTTTATCAATTGTTTTAAAAGTACCAGAATGAAGATCGATAATTCGTAAGTCTTAGGAGCTGATGAAGTTGAGAGTCGTTCGGTTGAAAGTGACAGATACGAAAAACATCAAACAATTTTATGAAATAAAAAAATGATGATTCATGATATTTGACGATTTTGCTGAATTAGACAGAAGTTGTTGAACGAAATCATATCGTTTAAGTAGAGATTTTGTGGTAATGTAAAAGACAGAGAAAAAGAAAGTGGCTATAAAATTGAATGTTCTATTTGCATTGAGAGTTTTACTTCTTCTTCTTGTTCTGTTTCTAATGGCACTTGTAATAGGAAAAAGTCGTTGACACAATCAGTGATTTTAAATTGAGGGTACGTGCCTTGTTTTAAGTAGTGTCTACTAGGGTGAAGAGTATATTTAATCTACTCATGCATCGTATTCGCTTGCTCAGCCTCTTTTTAAAGAGGGGCGCATTCAAACATCTCACAGATAGAACAGTTGAAGAACAACCATGCCTGAAACGGGACTTGAACATGAAATGCCTAGATCACGAGAAATGACGCGCTACCTCTGGTCCAGGACAATGAAAGTAAAAATATAGTTTATTTTAAGTAAGAATGCAGAGGTATTTATTAAACTTTTGATTTGTATGACTAATTCAATTAAATTTATAATTAATTTGAAATTAAATTACTTTTTAAGTATCGAAATTGTTATAATTAATTATAATTATTATTTTATTTATTATTTATAGTGTATTCTATGAATGGGAACATGTTATTATTTTTTAATGAATGGCAACAGTGTTTTTCTATTCTAATTAAGGACGTTCCGTTTACAAGCAAAATAAAAGTTTTGTCAAAACTAAACTGAAATCACAAGGTTATGTTGTTATTTATGATTTAATTAATCTAGCTCAAAACAGCTATCGAATTTATAGGATGATGGTATCATCAAGCATTCTTGAAGCCTTAGGTAACATTACTAATTAATTTTGTGTATTCTTTGAGTATTTTCTCAATGTAATTTGAGGGATTTCAAGAGTACCGAAAATTTTATTTCGATTATAACCTGAGCCAAAAAACTAATATGAAACTTGCATTTAATGCATAGTCGTCCAAACATTGATTATCCCATTAATGAACCGCACCGTAAGCCAAAAGCTTTTAGTTTCTATCCCATTATCATAATTCCGTTGTAAACAAACATGCAGCATTTACATTTGGAGGATTTGTAATCTGGTGCTGCGTACATTCAAAAGCCTTTTGACGATAATTATAGCGAACTCTATCAGAAACGAAATGTGGTGATGAATGCTCAACTTCTTTACAGATGAAAAAAATGAAATGAAAAAGCTGTCCCCAAATTTGTAATGAATATTTTCAAATTTTAAATTTATTAGAGTGCGAGGTTAAAAAATAATTCGAAATGCAATACTGTTATACGAATGACTTAAATACGCATAAATTCTACTCAAATTTTAAAAACAATTTTACGCTAAATTTTGAAAAATTTCTAGCATTTAAAACCATTATTATGTTTGAATAAAATAGCGTCATCACAGATATTGCATTTCTTCCAAACGATTGTAACAAAATAAATATTAAATACTGCGCAATTTTCAAAATGCGTCATTAGGTTTGGTTTGGTATATGTTTGGCACAAGGCCATTGTTTTGGCTATGCCGCGACAGACTAGGTAAAATTCTTTCAAGTAAAAAATTTTTAATTTCCTTACACGCAATTTTAATCCCCCAAAAAATATTTGCATCTTGGACGTAATAAAATGAAAATGAATTTTTGAAAAAATATAATTTAATTAAAAGGTATTTTAGGATAAGTATCTCATAGATGTAGTTCTAGTTGTTATGGCGGCGGTCGGCCTAATTCTGGTGGTAGGCCAGCAAGTAAGAAATTCTATAGTGATCTATTGAAAATAATGGATTTAATTCCTAATAATTATAAATAAAGGGATTAAAATGAAATCTGCTACGCATATTTCAATGCATCATGTCAGAAAATATTTTCTTGAACTGCCAAGCACCACGTGCTCGGGCGAGCTAAATTATATTTTTATTCATTTTAATCGTTTCATTGAATGAGTCACTTTGGAATTGCAAACGATCCAAAAAGCTTTGTCTCGCATTTATTGTTAAAAAAATATCCCATTTCCTATTTATTTCATTTCATATAAGCACGTGCTCTAAATTGACATTTTTATAGATTTTATATGCTGTAGTCATTAACTTGTTTTTTTATTCAGAGCTTTTGTAAATTCGATGGCAATGCGTTATTAAAAGCTGAGTTCTTGAAATGCTCTTGCAGATAATAACATTTCAATTTTTCGCCTATGGATTTTTGTTGACACCACAAACCTCATTCCCAAAACAACATCATTTTCTGACATGATAAAAATGTAAATGGAAGAATAAAATATGATACCATTTAGCATTTGTCATGAAACAAATAAAAAGAATCTCGGTTAAATAACGAGGAAGTAGTCTTACCAATAAAATAAAAAAATAAAAGGAAAAATAAAAATTCTACACAATTGTGCGCGGTTATAAACTAATCACTTAGTTTCTATACTTGAATGTAAGTCAAAGCCCTTAGTTCCTATAAATACTTTTAATGTCTAATACCATAATAAAAGCAACGGTATTGGTTTTTATTCTATTCCCTAATAAAAAATTATCCTCCTCTCCCGAAAAAAATTGAGGAGATTCGCAAACACAGTAAACGCCCTTAATTCTTAGATTTTTGTGTTTGGAATCCGATACATAAGAATTTTCAACAAATTGATGCCAAATCTTGAGATAGAACAGCAATTTTAATACATCAAGTAAATTTGTTACTTTTTTAATTATCGTATTCATTTCGATGCAAATAAATTGTGGAGTTTTGGAAACAACGAAAGCTACAGATGCGAAGATTTTTATGCTTTCTATCTCGCACATGATAATTTTGTGGCCCATAGTATAACGAAGAAAATTAAGTATTTTTGTAAAAATTGACGCCAAAACTTGAGATAGAAATACAAAGTAAACTCCACAATTTCAAAGTGTCAATGACATGATACATTAAAATATGCATAGCAGATTTAATTTTAATTTTTTTCTTATTATTTAAAAATAGGCTTAGATTTCGGGCTCCAATGGAAATTGTGTATTTTGGTGGAGTTAATTACAAAAATTCATAAAATTAAAAAAATATTAAATTATTGAATAATTATATACTTCAAAGTGCAGAAATATGTGAGATAACATATAACTTCGCTTGTTAGGTCAAAGCAGAGGGAACCGACTGTCAGAATATAAGGTATTAATTAAAAAAACACCAATATTATTGAACATGCATCAGCAAGTAACACATGAACACATAAATACATTTACAAACAAATTTATTGATCAAAATGATACAGAATATACTTTATTTCATGTTGTGGTAATCAGTAAAAAAAGATCTAATTATGCGTAAGGCTAAGTTAAAGAATCAATCCCTCTAAGCTGCTTCATCATTAATTTTCTTCAAGAAGCTACATTGTTTATCGGAAAAGATGTAGTATATTGGTTTTCTAGAAACATTGTAATCAAATTAACCAACAAACATTGTACTTGTCAGATTAACACATTTTGGCAATGTTAAAACTGCGTCGTAAGGGATTTTGAAATAAGTGATAAAAATATTATTTGAATTTATAAGCACAGTATGTATTTTTTATATTCAGTAATTATAGGAAGCTGTTGTAAAATCCTTAAATAAAATTAGGGAAATTACGGAAAATAAAATTAGAGAAATTTCGTACATTAAGCAAATATATGAAGCTGTTGGACATTTTAAAAATAAATTATGAAAATTAGATTTTAAAAATGTGGTGATATAATTAATAAATTCATTGTTGAGTACATTTCTGTTATTATTTCTCAGAGTGCAAATAAAATACTGAAGATTTTAGTGAAATATAAAATAGTTTTTATTTTCCTTACTAAATAAAGCATGAATATTTCATTTAATTTCTTAGTTATTAAGGTAAAAATAAAGATTAAATAAAATTCATTTGAAAGCATATTTTGAATAAACATGAAATTTAATGATATTGAAGATAAAATAAATATTTCATTGGGTCCCTATCTACTTTTCTCAGAAAGAAGAAATAATCATTTAATCATTTTTTCTTAATTTTCTCTTGAAAAATATAAACAATGATTTTTAAGAAGCTTAATTTGTTTTCTATTGTAATTAAAGAAGACGTATATTTCTTTGTTCCCTTTGTTAGACTACATTTTTTCTCTATTCTCTTCAAAGTTTTTTGTTTACGTTAATTTGTTATTTAATCAGCTTTTTTAATGAATATCTTGTATTACAAAATGATTAATAAACAAAAGAGCTTTATTTCTTTTGAACAGGAAATAAATAATAGTTCATTGAAAAATTAATTGCTTTTGTTTTCATGTTTACTAAATTTTTTAGTATGCTGCAGATTGAAAACACTTTCATTTATTCTCGCAAATCGATGTTCGGATATAAGTTGTCACAAAAGAAAGATTTTAAAAACTCCTCGATAAGTTTAAAAATATACTTATATTTTTTCTTATAATAATTATTTAGGAAATTACAATAAATAAGTTATTAAAGATCTCAGTTTGAAACTGAAAAATAAGACGCAGTTTTTATCTTTTCTTTCAAATGTTTTATAAAATTGCAGGCCAAACTTTTTTTGAAATTCGCCTGTCTTTCATTTAAAGAAGAATATTAAATAATGATGTTTCTCTTAATTATTATTTATAGCCTTTTTATAACTTGGAATCAAATATTGAACTAGCTTAGTTTATAATTTATGTTGTTGTTGCCCCTCGCTGATACAGCTGCACATTTAAGCCGAAACGAGTGTCTCTTGTTTTAAAGTAGCGCCAACTAGGGCCAAGAGTACGCCTTAGCTACACACACATCACATTCGCTTGCACAGCCCCTTTTTACAGGGGGGCACAGGCACACATCTCACAGATAGCACACAGAATAACAACCATACCTTTATAGGGACTCGAACCCAGGACTTCCAGATCACGAGAAAGATGAGCTATCTCTGTAACTGGACGCCGGCTAATAAAAGATGCAGTTAATATAATTTAGAAATTTTAATATAAAGCATGTCAGAATTGCTTATTTAAGTTAATAAACCAATTTGTCAAATATTTCAGTAAATCCGAGGACCAATTCATTTTCAAGATAAAAATACTAGCAATAATAAGCACGAGAAATCGAATAAAATCAGAAAAATAGTCTAAAAAGAACAAAAAAATTTTAGGGTTAGGCCTTAAAAAATAAAATCCGGTATTCCCAGAACACGAGGAAGACGCGCGGTCTCTGTGCCAGAAAGCCGGCGTATGAAATTTATTTTGAATGCAAGTGAAAAGGTCAAAATCTTAAAATCATATTTGAAAGCTCCGTTAATTTCGGGCACCCTTCTCACCCCACATAGCAACCCTTCTTGTGGTGATACGCAAGAGCGCGGAGGGAAATGGGTTGAGTGAGGAGAGAAATCAACCAGAGACTCGATGAAATATGGATTGTAGAACGAAGACGGAATGTTAAGTGGATAATTGGGGGTAAAAGGACAAGTCATTCTGGAACTGTCAAAGAAAGAAGGAGGAAGTCAGCCGGAGTTGGAACTTCTTCTTCTTGTGTACAGCCGACCATCCCGCCACCACTGAACGAAACAGTATCGACAGGATTAGTTGTGGCCGACTGAGTCGGAGCTTGGACTGACGAAGAGAGGGATGAGAGATCAATCGGAATCTGGAATTGACGAAAGGACCGAGAAGTCAGTCTGAGACGAAGACTGATAAAATCGAAAGATGGGATATTTTTGTTAAATTTCATATTATTATTTTATATGTGTACGGTGCCCCGTATCTACATGCAAATAAAAATTTGGGACCAAAACTGGATGCGATTACTGTCTCTACCGCTCACATAAAAAAAACTCCACGTCTTACAATTTTATCTGTGTATCTTGATAAAAAAGTCACAAACTGATTAAAAGTTATAATAGGATTTAAAAGTTCTAAACAATTCAATGGAATATATTTTACAATAATATTCACAATTTTAAATATTCACAAATAAGCTCATTTTATTGATATTTAATAATATTGTCACGAAGACTCAATTAAAGACAGGGATAGTTAGAAACAATAGCGTTTATTAGCACCAAGCAACTCGCTGGAGAACAGAGGAGAACTCATCCTTTATGCCTCTGGAGAACATTCGAGAATCAGCTCGCTCGGATAGTAAAGAAGGTTCTAGAATCATCTCGATTTTAGAGAAATAATAAGAACAATTTTAAATTGAAATTCCAGGCTTTGGATAAAATGTGCTGGCCGGGAATCGAACCAGGGATCAATGGGTTCACAGTCCAGCGCTCTGCCAATCGAGCTATGGTGAATCACAACAGTCTTTCTTTTTGGAGCAATATAAATTTCTTTGATTTATATTAAAATTCCGTAGCGCAAGAACAATAGGAATATGAAATGAATCTTTGAAATCAGTGATGATATTAGATGATGTTATCACTAGGATTAAGGTATAATCTTCCTAATGTGACCATACATTTACGCAATGATTACATTAGGAAG
>JAOUZG010015602.1:7775168-7793461 GCA_026289955.1 Argiope argentata | reverse complement strand
TCTAGTGGGTTATACTATAATGGGTTACCTATATAGGTAACTTATTTGGTGCCCAATCTACTATGTGTCTTTCTTGAAAAGAAAAACTCGATTTTACAGGCCCTTTTCCATCTGTTCTCGTGTTGACAGTGTCATATAACGTCATCTCAGACTAGTTAATCTTGTTATAAGAAGTAATCTATATATCTTATAGGACATCTGTTTATAGAATATATATTCCCAGCGCAATTTATCGATGTCTGAACTACTCTATGAAGTAGGTCTTTCTGAATGCTGTTTTTGGTTAGTTCCATATAATTCAAGTATTTCTCGAATTCATTTGATGCCCAATCTGCTAAAAATATGAAATTTTCTCCAACATCATTTATTTGCTACTTCCAGTAGAATTTTTAACTAACGCTTTAATAAAAACTAAATCGGAATTATTCCATTACTTTTGAGTTCTTATATTACAATAAAAATAAAACTTCTTATCTTCCTAGCAAATAAAGTGTCACATTTTTTGCGACAATATGAATTCATTAGTAAGAAAATAATATAGTACATGCTTAATTTTGAGAAATGTAAAATAGATTATTTTTGTTATAGAGAAACAATTTTACAATTCGAAGAAACTGTTAGAATTTATTTATAAAATAATAATAATAATATGGATTCAAATTATAACGAATGAATTGAATGTATTTCTAAATTCTATCTTTCTGAATAATAATAAAAAAGCAAATTATCTTAATCTTTTAATTTAATTCTTTACATTTAAAAATGCTGTGTCTTCCGATGCTCACAATAAAAATTTCTGCTATACTTTTAAGAAGTTTTGAACTTAAAAACGAAACTTTTTACAAAATGTACATTCAATAAGTTAAAAAAATTTTTTTTTTCATTTCAAAGAAGCGTGGGAGTGATTTTTCTTAATTCACAACAACTATTTTTCTGCAAGTCTTTTATGAGCTTCTTTATTTAGCGAAATTCCAATTAATATCTTAAGAAATAGAAAATTTCTTTTGGAAGATTTTAACAGTAATTAAGTTATAAGTATACCCGTTTTAGTTTATACATTCATGATAAAGTAAAGATAAAAAAATATTTTTAATAAGAAAATTTTTTGTTGTTTTTTATCACATAAATACTAAAAGTAAAATTAGATTAATTAATTAATTCTTTTCTTACAGCTTTGCAGATGCAAATTAACTTCATTTACATTTAATTCAAAATTGTCACATGTAAAAATAAATTAATTCTATTTTATATTTAAAAAACAATTTCCATTAGTTAATATTTATTTATTTAAAGATTAGCACTACCTTCCACTTGCAAAAACAATATATATCTAAATAAACAAGATTACTAGCATCTTTCCTTATTCCTTTCATATTTACCCCTTTAAGTAACACGAATCTTCATTTTAAATGCAAGCAATTTATATACAATTTACTCGAAATTGAAGCGAATAAATCAGTCTGAATATCTTGGAAGAAAGTAAATTTCAATAAATTGGATGTTCTAGAATTTAGAAGAGTGGTTTAGTGATTTATAAATGTAAACTTAGGCAATTAATCTAATGTGCATATTATTATGAACTGGAACTGATGTTGAAATTTAATGTTTAAATTCGGAAACATATTTAATGATATTTCGTCGTTTTATCGCCCTTTATATATTTTCTCAATGTTAGAAGTTTTTTACTGCTTATTGAATTAAAACTCAACTTTAAATTTAATGTAATTGAAAATATTTATTAAGTATTAAAGATATTTTCTTAATTAAGACTAAATATCTTCTTTCCAACAAACCATTGTTTACCATCACGAGCAAGTTTAAAATTAAATTACTTTTTCAGATATGTTCATTTTTTACTCATTTTTTTTCTTTAATAAGCCTTTAATATGGTCTTTTAGACAATTAAAAGCACATATATGCATAATTTTATATTACTCGATCACTCATAAGAAATAAATTTGTTGCATGAATTATATCCAGTGGAGTAAATGGTCTTAATTTAAGCCTATCAATTTTCATTCTAAGTTAACATAGGATATGAACAATTGCGATTGTTATATAAGTTGCAGCTATTTCTCATAATTGCCTTCTTATGCATTAATAACCTATCCTTTGTAAACTTTTTGTTATTTTTAATTCTTAGTATTTTGAATGAAATAATTATTTTGCTTACATATACAGATGCATAACATCACTAATATATGTCATCACAAAATATAAAAATTTCTCAAAATTCTTTAATTTGTCTATTTTTATCATTCAGAACATGATTTTGTTTCTAGGCTGAGGTTTTTTACGTTAAATATGTTATCCTGATAATAAATAATTGATGCTTTATTATCAGTAAAAATATTTAACGTGTGTGTATTCAAAAAAATTAGCCGGGATGGCCTGGTTGGTAGAACGTTGCACTCGTACTTCTTAGGTTACGAGTTCGAAACTCACCGGCCTAAAGATTCCCCGAGAGTATGGCGATTGGCGCTCGTTAAAACTGTTCGTGGTCGCAAAGTCCTCCATATCGAGAGTAATATCATTAAGGGTACTGGGTCAGAGGTGATCGTTCTCTTTTCCAGGTCTAAATTACGATCTGAGATGTATGAATGAATTCGCATGAATGTAGTCCACCCCCTACAAAGGATTGTGAAGTGTGTGTAGCTAAGTCGTACTCTTAGCCCTAGATGGCACTACTTGTAAAACAAAGTACGCATTTCTTAGGATTAAAATCTGCTGATAGTACCAACGGAGGCTTGTCCACGGCAGTTGCCATTAGTCACAACACAACAAAACAAAAAAAATCCCAGAATTACTTTTATGTATTATCAGTAAAAAATACATATGTATAATAATAAAATACATAATAGTTATTGCCAATATGAGATATATAACATTCACACATTAAGGCTGATAACCAATAATTAAAAGTAATTTTTTATGTTTCAGAAATGACATCTTAAAAGAATGAAAAATAATTAATTTATTCTTCTCTTTCTTTTGAATTAGTAACTTTTAGTTAAAAATAGTTAAAATTTATTGGTAACAAAAATTTTTGAAAAAATTACAATAGTTAAATTTAATGTTGAATTCAATGCAATTACTATATTTACTTTGATAAAACTCATCACAAATATTAAAAATATTATTTCAAACTTTACAATATTGATAGTTTATGTTAAAAATAATACTTAAACCATCATTAATGTTTCCTTAAATCATGATATCTCAAACTCTTAGGGAATAATTTGAAAGTAAGTAATGAGAAAATTCCAATAGCCCTTTCAACATCGAAAGCCATTTCGCCTTAAGAAATTAAGAAATGATACGAAACATTATTGTCTTATTCTCTTTCAAAGAGGAAAAGTTATTTTATTTTTCAGTCTGTAGTCTGAAGACGCAAAAAATATTACTTATGATTATATTAAGAGAATGCCGAACCTCTAAAAAATCCCCCTCTGGTATTGATAGCGTAAGGGTTTCAGACTAGAAAACAAGAACCACAAGTAAAAAAATGAGTAGCAAGAGAAAAAAACCTTCTGAATGTGTCCAATTTTGTTTTAAAACAATATATTTCATTGTAGGAAAAAATCCCTTCGAAGAATTGTCGTTCATGTTAAGGTAATAAATATTTTTTTGGTTGTTTACACTTTTTAATTATATAGTGGAAATTATCTGTACAGACATGACGATTATTGTATTTCTTAAAAATTTAAAAAGAACTCGGGTAACTTAACATTTGCATGTTATACCGGGTGGCCAGAAATAAAACACCCCTACTCTGACCTCCCTGGATATCGAACTACTCAGTGTAAAGGCTTGAAAATTTGTGGACATACTATTCAAAAAATGGGGAAACGGATTTCACGAAAAAAAATTTAGTTCCAGAAATCACCGATAGGTGGCGCTGTACCACTGGACGTATGCTGAAAAGACACAAAAACACGTTTTAAACACATTTTATTTGAAAGTACCAAGCATACATGAAACAAGGACGTTATCGATGCAGGGAATGCTGCTCAATATGGTTCCCTTCCTGAAGATGTAAAATGTGAAGTCTGTGGACAGCTTGTTCAACTGCGGATCGTAACTGGTCATCTGAGATGCTTCTCACATGCAGACTGATACTCTCTTTCAAATCTGCCAAGGTTATCAGACGTTCTCGATAAACAAGGTTTTTTAAGTGTCCCCAAAGCCAAAAATCACACGGATTAAGATCCGGTGAACGAGATGGCCAAGTTGTCGGAAACGCGCGACTGATTATTCTGTCAGTGGTGAAATGTTGGCGAAGAAACTGTTGCACAGGAAGTCCAATGTGTGGAGGTGCTCCATCTTGCATAAAAGTAATGGTGTCAAGGCATTGGCGCTGCTGCAAATGGGGTACAACAAATGTTTCGAGCATCCTTTTGTACCTGTTGGCCGTCACGGTACATGTTTCAAGGCCATTGGAAGTAACCTCTTCGAAAAAGAACGGTCCAAGGATGAATGTGGCTGTGAATCCACACCAGACTGTAACTTTCGGTGAGTGGAGTGGAATCTCTTGGAAGGTACGGGGGTTTGTCGTGTCCCATATGCGACAGTTATGGGTGTTCACTGTTCCACTGAGGTGGAAATGGGCCTCATCGCTCCACAGAATCTGCCACGGCCACGATGCATCCACTTCAACTCTAGCAAGAAATGTCAATGCAAAGGTCAGTCGCATCTCCCTGTCTGTGGCCAGCAATTGTTGATTAGGGCGGATTTTGTACGGGAAACAATGCACCATTTTTCTGAGTACGTTCCACACTGTGCTATAGGGAACACCCAAGTGTCGTGACACTGCACGTGCACTACTACAGCCTAAAACATTATCCATTGACTGTTCAACAATACCGGTGGCAACATCTTCAACGACATCTGAACGAACCGGTTTGCGTCCTCGACCAGGCTGAACTCCAAGATGTCCAGTTTCCTCGAATCGAGCGATCATTCTCCTGAGAGCTTGTGGAAGCAATGGTCCCTTACGCAAATCCTTAAGTCGGCGAAACTCTCGAAGTGCTGCTGGAGCATTTCCTTTATTCTCGTAAAACAACTTCACAAGCAAAGCGCGTTCTGGCAGCGTGACAGCCATCACTAATAAGAATGACATTCCCCACCTTTTAACATGGCTTCTAACCATGCTTTATGCAAATTTTTCTGGTTACAGTATGAAATTGCAGTTACAACGGGAGTTCTAGCTTCTTTACTATTTTTATTTTCCATAAGGGGCAGAAAAATTAAAAAGGAAGCATGGAAGCATTCCATTCCGCATAAACATTTTAATTTTTATTATTATTTGTGTCTTTTGATCATAGTTCCAGTTGTGCAGCGCCACCTATCGGTGATTTCAAGAACTAATTTTTTTTTCGTGAAATCCGTTTCCCCATATTTTGAATAGTATGTGTACAAAATTTTGAGCCTTTACACTGAGTAGTTCGATATCCATGGAGGTCAGAGTAGGGGTGTTTTATTTCTGGCCACCTTGTATATTCGAATAATTATATACCAAACGAGTAAAAAAACATATGCTATAATTCTAAATAATAAACAAATTAACATGATTTTAACAAATTTTTAATGAACTTATCCAAAACATCCTTATTATCTTTTCTTGCCATACGTTGTCCAATAAAATTCGAGTTAATAAATAGGTTAGTTATGCAAAAAGCTTTCTTATTCTA
Organism: Argiope argentata; assembly: GCA_026289955.1. Taxonomy (NCBI): domain Eukaryota; kingdom Metazoa; phylum Arthropoda; class Arachnida; order Araneae; family Araneidae; genus Argiope; species Argiope argentata. Next base: position 7,787,771 of record JAOUZG010015602.1, on the reverse strand, counting down.
TGCATTCTAAAAAGCTCATTCTACGTTGAAAAAAATGTTTATTCTACAATGAATATCCCTTAATTTGAATAATAATTACTACATTTTTTGTTATTAATTTCTTTAAATAATTTTCTTCTCAGATGCACAACAAAAAAAGATTAAAATGAAATTTGCTGCGAGTATCATGTCAGAACATCATTTCTCGAACGGCCAAGCACCACATGATCGTGCGAGTTAAATTATATTTTTATTCATTTTGATTGTTTCATTGAATGTCACTTTAGTTTTGCCAACGATCCAAAAAAACTTCGTATCGAATTTATTGTTTAAAAAATATCGCATTTCCTATTCATTTCATTTCCTATAATCGCGTGCTCAAAATGATATTTTTCTAGGTTTTATTTCTGTAGTCACTGACTTATTATTTTTTATCCGAGCTTTAGTTAGATTGCATTTTTATTCATTTTAATTTTTTAGTTGAATTAATAATTTTGATATTGAAAACGATCCAAAAAATTTTGTCTCGCATTTATTGTTTAAAAAGATATTACATCTCCTATTCATTTCATTTCATATAATCACAAACTCAAAAGGTTATTTTTCTAGATTTTATTTTCCGTAGTCATTAACTTATTTTTTTAATAAGAGCTTTAGTAAATGCGATGGCAACGCGTTATTAAAAGCTGATTTTTTGAGTTGCTGAGGTAAATAACAACATTTTTAAGGATTTTTGTTGACGCCAGAAAACCTCATCCCCAAAACAACATCATATTCTGACATGATAATAAATAAATAAGACGTCGCAAAATGAATAAACACGAACTTACTCCAAAGTAATTTTCAATAAATATTGTATTTGTTCTGTGGAACCATTCTGATGTGATTGATACATGGTTTGATTATGTAAATTTATGCAACTAACATTATTCTCGGCGGTCAGCCATTCAGACGTTGATCTCAACCAAAGTAAAGACCAATGTCTTTATTCTTATTAATAGTAAAATCTGTTCTATAAATTCTTTAAAGGCTTTGAAATTCATATATTGCGATTCACAGTCTTGAAACATCTGAATTTAGATCCAACGGTATTTCTCATCCTGGAATGTATATCATACCTTTTGTTTTATATTCAAATTTATATCGCTTAAATAATTTAAAATGATTTCTCATTGCTTAGAGTGTCTAATCCTTACTCCAATTACTTTTTTTAATTTTTGCAATATAAATAAAAACCTCGATTAAAAATTAATTCTGTGTTGTTAGTTATTGCAGTAAATAGAACTGCCGATGAGATTAAAATCAGGTAAAGAGGAAAACGCAAGCAATAATTAATAACGTTTAAGAATTTGCATTTCAGCAATAATTGAATATTAGTATTATGCTGCCGGCCTTCTGGCACAGAGATCGTGCGTCTTTCTCGTGTTCTGGGAGTCCCGGATTCGAGTCCCGGTTCGGGCACGTTTGTTCTTCTGTGTGCTATCTGTGAGATGTGTGAATGTGCCCCCCTATAAAAAGAGGGTCGTGCAAGCAAATGCGGTGAGTGTGTAGCCAAGTCGTACTTTTGTCCCTAGTTGGCACTACTTCAAAAACAAGAGATGCTCCTTTCGGCTTAAATCTGCTGCTGTATCAGCGGGGGGCTTGTCCATGGTAAGCGCCATAAATAGCAACAGCGACATTTTCGTTCGCTGGACTGCAGCACAAAATCGCCAAATGATGCAGAATTCCTCCAAATTTTCTTACAGTGATTTTAAAGCGAAAAATCGCCAAATAATGTAAAATTCCGTCAATTTTCTTTGGCGAATTTTCGCTGCCGCCCAGCTAATAGAAAAGTACTTCAAAGTACTAACTTTTTGGAATTATAAATAATATATAAGCTTGTAAATACATTTATGACTTTCATTTAACTGAGAACCGATGTCCACTAAAAATATATTCTCGACAAATTAATGATGGAGAATGATATCTCTCAATCTCGCCAAAAGCATTATTTATGGATATTGAAGTTTTAGGAATATACAATACGTTACTATGTTAGTGTAAAAGTAATATTATTTTCAGTAATTGCGTTAACTTGACGAAGAGCCATATTAAACATTGTCATAATCCATCAGATTGCGTATCTTCTATTCGTTAAATAATAACAGATTAATTTAGTATACCATATGAACTGTGTATTTTATTATTTAATTCTATTAACGTACTCGATGTTTTAGAAAGACATAAAATAGTATTACGTAAGAGGTTTAAATGCCATCTTCTTGTGTACAGCCGACCACTGCGCCACTGAACGTAATAGTATCGAAAGGATTTGTTGTGGTCGATTTGGGACTGTAGCAGTGTGCATTCTTACACTGACCGAATCTGCCAAACTAATATTATCTTCGAGATAATTGGCTCCGAAGAGGTCAAATACTGACCTCCTCCTCCTCAACAAATGACCTGACAATTTTAGGAATGTCCAGAGTCCTTATATTACTTAGCACCCTCAGTTCTGAACTCAAGTCATTATTTTCAAATTGCAGCTATGATCGGAGATTTCTGTGCATTCCTTTAAATACCAATTCCTCTACAGATGCATTTATTTTCCTTCATTCTTCCAAATATTTGGAAAGATGCAGGGAGTCTCCCATGTCCTGATATAATTTGGATTACCAGTGGATGGTATATTCTTGTTTTTATTTCTTGATTAGGAATAAAATCGTAATTTACTCTTCCTTTTTTGGGCATATACCATCAGTCAAACTATTGTAACTTAATTTATTCTCTTAAGGTTTAAATGTCTATAGAATTTAGATAATGAAAAATTCTAATTCCACCTTAGATTACACTTTCATCAAAATCATTATTCTCACATGCTTAAAATGTGTTTAGAGGCGTATGATAGTTTAAAATAAATATGAATAATAAAAGATAATGTTTTTAACATCATTATAATAAAATTTACATTCTTTAAATCAGAAATTAGGCCTTTATGTTAGAGGTACGATCTGTCAATCTGCTTAATGGCTTATTAAATCGAGGCTCACAACTTAATTTCCTAATCATTAGAAAGGGGCATAGACTTTTTATCTGAAAAACACTTGAAAAGTCTAAAGGGGTTTTATGCCGTTTGAATAATTAAATGTACATTTGAAAAATAAGTAAATATAAATTTTTATTCAGCTCCCAGATCCAATTAATTTTATTCCGAAAATTTTTTGGTAACATAAAATTTTAAATAAAAATACCCCCCCTCTTCTGCGATTAAAAGAGGCTGAGCTTGAAACTTTCAAATTCATTAACTTATCACAATTAGTAAACACTTACTGTAAACGTTACCAATTGATTGGAAGATGAGTCATCCTTGAGATAGCAATTGATGTGCCGTAAGTATTTATAAAATAATCTCCTTAACATCTCAGTTATAAAATTTTGATCTTTCTTATTTAAAATGAATATTTAACTAAATATGAATATAATTGAAATTCAGCAAAAAATGTAATTTCTTTAATAATTGATAATTTGAAGAAGATGTCGAAGTAATATAATCATTTACTTCATTTTTTTCCTTTTTGTTAATATAAATGTGAAGTTTTAAATCAATTTTAATGAAAAATATACACGTTATGCGTTAATAATCAGGGATATATTCATATTTCATGAGAATAAAATTTTAAAATATCAGTTCCTTGAACTGATATTTTATTAAGTCTAGTTCACTTAAGAAAGGAAAGGTCTTGAGATGTAACTACTACTTTGAAGCAAATAATAAAAAGTTTTTCATTTTTTTTTGTTACCAAGCATTACCAATTAATTATTTTTGTATTACTTGTTTTTTCATGTAATTATGATTTTACAAGTAATCAGGAAAAGCTTTAAGCTTATTAGGACATAAGCGGATTATTTGGTTAAGAACTTTACTTGTTTTAAATCTCTGAGGAAAGAAAAAACGAACTGACAGCAGATAAACTGAATGAAAAAGCTTTCCAGAAATACTATTTTACAGCGTTTCATTGAAAAGGAGTAATATTTCCTTTCATGTTATTTTTTATTATAATTATTTACTTTTTACGTACATCAGAAAATTTTACATTCACAGAAGGAAAAAAACCCATTTATATAATTTCTAGAGAGGATAGACATCCGAGTTCCTTAATACTGAGAACGTTTCACGATATAATTTTTATAAATTTCAATTGCACAGTTTAATTCAAAATTTAAACACAACTTCTTTGGGGTTTAAAAAATAACTAGTCAATATTAAAAAACATAATTAATTTTTTACGCTTTTAAAATGATAATCATTTAAATTAAATTATTATCGCTAAAATTATATTTATAATAATTTTAACACTTAAAGATTGATTTATAATTCAAGTACCATATAAATGAAGATAATCATTTTTCTTTTAAAATTATGACTCACGTATTAAGAGACAACATACTTATTTTCACATAAGAAAACAAACAACTTAATTAAATTATCTTTAACTTGTTATTTTAATTAATGAAATATTGAATATATTTTAAAAAATATAATATCAATTAATTTTTCTTCTTTTTTTGGAATTTCATGTAAAACTCGTCAATATTATTAAATGGAGCCAAAACTCTGAATTGGAAACTCTTATCATTCCCTGTCCATTCATTCTCTAACCCTAAATCTGGTTCATTCCAAAGAAATTAATTTTCAATACAACCCAGCTTCAAGAACTGTTGCCACATTGCTTCATTAAATTGATTGAATGTAACTGATTCAGTCTACTTAAATTGTTTGTTTTACTCAATAAATACGAGAAAAAGCCTTTTCTGCAGATTTTAAAACACAAATGCACAAATAGAAAATACTTAAAACTTAATTTACAGGATTGCTGTAAAACAGTTTGTGAAAAAGATTTTTTGGATAAAAAAATTTGAAATCGGATTTCTTTACAAGGGGTAAATAAAGAACAAAATAATTTGTTTCGTTACTGAATAAAATAATACATCAGACATACCATGGTTAAGACTTATTGCATGTGTGCATAAAAACAGACCGACAGACAGTCACCCATTTGATAGATTTGAATCAGATTTGTATTATCCTGTATTTTCGATGTTAACCGTGTTGTTATGAGTTTTGTGTAAATTAGATGTAAATATTTTAAATATATATGAATTTTTGTGTAAATATTGTAATTATTTTTAAATAGTTAATTGTAATAGAATAGCGTGTCAGCGAGAAAAGACCGTTCTAAGAGGATTTACAACAGAAGATCACCATATTTGACTAATTTGGCGATGTAAGTATGTTGGCGACATAATGAGGTCGCTGACTGTCTTTACTAGAATGTACTAGAAGCTAAGAAATAAAAATTTATTCTTAAAGAATATTGGAAAAATGGAACTCTGAGCATTTGAGGGTAGAAATCTGACTTGTGGTTCACACACGTCATAAATGCTTTTTAGCGGGCGAACTTCATTCTTTTGTGTAAATATCTTAAATATTTTTAAATAGTTAACTGTAATGGAATAGCATGTCAACGAGAAAAGACCGTTCTAAGAGGATTTACATTAGAAGATCGCCATATTTGACTAATTTGGCGATGTGTGTTGATGACATTGAGGTCGCTAACTGTTTTTACTAGAAGCTAAGAAATAAAAATTTATTCTTAAAGAATATTGGGAAAATGGAACTCTGAGCATTTGAGGGTAGAAATCTGACTTGTGGTTCACACACGTCATAAATCCTTTTTATAGGGTGGACTTCAATCATTCATCTCACATTGCAATTTAGATCTGGAACAGAAAACAACAACTTCTGACCCAGTACCCCCAGTGGTATTACTCTCGACATGGAGGACTTTACGACCACGACAGATTTAACGAGCGCCAACCGCCTCACACTCGGGGAATCTTTGCCCGTTGAGTTTCGAACTCGCAACCTAAGGAATACGTCTAACGCTCTACCGACCAGGCTATCCCGGCAAAAAAAAAACAAATTTAACTGTCTTTAACTTTTAGACTATTGCCCTTTTTGAAGAGAAAAATATTATTCTTGTAGTGAAATATCGTCAATTTCAGAAATATGTTAATGGATTTTAAACATCCCGTGATGGTATTTAAATGTGCTCTTTAAAAATTCATGCATTTTTAATATTTAGTAACTTGAATAATTACATCCGTTCATCCATTCATACTTGTGCATTTTTGATAAAAGAATAACAAGATAGAATTTGAGAATCCAAGCATTATATAACTAACTTTTCTTGTATATTGAATCAAATTTTCAATATCTATTTTGTAATTTTTTATGTGATGAATATCTTATTGATTAATAAAAAGTTTTACCTTTGAATATATTTAAAATAAGAAAAAAAATTCTACGGTGGGATAGAAATCAACAATGCTTGGAAAAGATATAGCTTTGAGCTATATAAAATCTATAGATCCAGATATTATAAAGTTCATAAAATAAATCGGATGAAATGGACAGATCAAATATTTAGAATGGATAAAGATTCAATGTTTTAAAAGAAATTTACATAAACCTCTATCAATTAGAAAGAAGGATAGATCCGAAATGAGATTATTGGGTTTAATTTAGTTATATTAACGTCTCCTTTTAAAGCAACGCTAGGGCTATTTTGGGATGGATCTCAATTTTGAAACGCGACCAGATGACGAAGATGACAATCGATATGGCATCAACCTCTCACCAACTGAGGGACAGCTGGCCATGACAGATTTAACTTGTAACTGGGCCCCTTACACGGCTGTTATTCGGTAGAATCGGGTGTCGAACTTGAAACAATACGGCTCACAAGCTGAAACCTTACCACAAAGACATCGCTGTCCTCTATGATATATTGAAACCATTTAGTGCTTATTTCTAAAACACTTAATTCTTAGTTATAACTAAATATAATTGTGTATATTCTCTGAATTTGAGACGTAATTTAATAATACCTTTCATAAATCCATACAGAAAGTATCAAACCATTTAGAAAAATTAATAAAAAGAATGACAGTCATTCATTTTTATTAGAATTCGCATAAACTGTTCTTTGCAATAGAATTAAATGTTCCATTTATTATAATTCTGTGAAAGCGGGGCGGTACAAATTAAAACTGTTTTATTTCCTCGAAATTCCTACATAGCTTAAATGGAACTAATGAAACTTTTTATTAAAAGAATACTTAGTTTTTCTTCTGTTCCATTTGTTTCGAAGTAATATCGAATTTCTGTTACAGAAAAAGAATAATTACTATTTCCAAGGAATTTCCCCATAATTTGTTAAAAATACTTGCTCAAATAAATTTTCAGAACTCTTATCGAAACAAAATTAAATGTATCGTACAAGGGAAATATTTTGTTCTTGGAATTTAATTTATATTATGAATAGGAGGAAAGTGATACGATTCAAAAAATGCAATAAAAGTGGAGAAGGCATTTTATTTCAACGACGAACTCAGACTTAATAATTACGCATATTTATGGATTTAGAATAAGAAATAAGAAGCCCATGTATATGCTAAGCTAAAGCTAACAAGTATTGATAAAACTTCTCAGCCAAATATTTGATGTTAATCTTTAAATAAAAAATTAAGATAATATTTAAAGTAATTTTTATTAATTTAAAAATGCATTAAATAATTTCCAAATTCTTTTTCTAACACTTTGAATTTCCTAATTGGAAAGAATTTTTTCATCTAAAAAAATTCATACTTATTAAAAGGTAGCTATTACTTGCAGAAACACATTTTTGCAATTCTTAAAAATTTAAGTTATTCTGGAATTAACCCGCAAAGTATAACATTCAGTTTTGTTAAATTATTTTATAAAATTTTTCTTCATTATGAAGAATTATGGTTTTAATGTACTCAAAACTTATTTTAAAGGAATTATTACAAGTAACTTAAAAATTCAAATACTAAATGCAAAATTTTAGTATTTTGGAAAATAAATCTAAACGTAATTTAAATATTTCAATGAATTTTATGTAAGGTAAAGAACCATGAATAAGAGTACATCTTTAATGTCGATAACTGACCCTCTCGGTGTTAAAGACTCGACTGAGAAATTTTATCTTATTCTCTCTTTACATCAATGCATTTCTGAAATTAACATATCCTTGAAATAAGTTTATTTGTGAACTTCAACTAAAATTGGTATTTCTGAACTACAAAAAAATCCTTTGACAATTTACAGATGAGTCAACAAATGATGAAACAAAGCTTTCTTTAAAATAAGAGAAGTGATGTCTGCTGGGTAGTTGTTTTTTTCATTACAAGAACTATAAACCTAAATGAATGTTAATTCATCTATTTAATTTCCAATTTTGAAGTAACCCTTGAACTATTCTACAAAAGACAATTTAATTTCCCATTTTGATGTAACTCAAGAGCTATTCTACAAAAGACAATTTAATTTCCAGTCAAAGACAGCAGTGTAATCTCTCATCAGATCTTTAGCATCGATGAAGTAGTTACGAAGTTTTTTTAATGTCTATTATGAAAGGTTTTTTTTAGAGGAATTTATAAATATGCACTACGCAAGGAAATATCAACTCAATCAAATAAATTTACGACTTCGCAATTCTTCCAATAATCAGTTCCTATATTTTTTTAATTTTTAAAATAGCATATTTAACATGAAAAATATATCGAAATTTGAGGCTAATAAAAATTGAGTGCATTGATAACTATAATTAAACTAACCAAACTCATTTGATTCAGTTATCCAAAATATATTCAGCCGAGATGTGGGCACACTTATATTAAATATACATATATATTCTGATTTACAAAATATAATCAATAGATAAAACGTAAATAGAATCTTTATTTACAAATTCACTACACATATTCATAAAATTGAGAATAAAGAAATGATAACATTCAAATTAAAATATTGAAACACACTTCTGTACAGATAGAAATAATTTGTCATTTTATGTTATTACATATAATTAAAAAATAAACAATATAATATTAACAGCATGTAATATAAAAATGATAGTAAATAATAATATTTTTAACAATCAATAGTAAAAAAATAGTTGAATTTACAACAGATACAACATGATAGTTACTTAATACAGTGGAATTATGAACATGTTCCTATAATTTGTCGTTATTCTTTTGTACATAATTTATGTTGAAGATGAAATAAGTCTTTAGAAAATTAGCTATTTTTGTTGAACATAAACTTTATATATTTCAAAACTCAGTTTTAAAATTAAATTTAAAGCTTTGTTTTAAAAAATTTAGAACTATTCCTCCAACTATTAGAATAGATTTTTTTATATATAGAGAAAAATTTTAAAAGCAAAGAATTTTTTTGGAGGAACACCTACTTATGAAGTTTAATTTTAATTTTTAAATAATTTAGATGATACATCCATTTATAAAGGATTAATTAATAGATTTAATAAGTCAATTTAAACCCTATTCCAAACATTCATTGCATCGCATTAAATTGTTTTCGCAAGTAATAAAATTTCGTTATTATTCATTATTAACGCACATCTATTCTGCTTACGTATTTGATCACCATGATGATCAGTCATGCCGATCAATACTTCTGATATCTGATTGGCTGTCCGGATCAGCCAATCAGCTATTTTTCTTGTAAGCCATAACCATTACCGAAATTACACTTAAAAATAAAATTTGAAAAAAATTGAAAGAAAATTAGTTAATGGATGCTGCAATGAATGAATGAGAAATATTTCAGCTTTTTTTAGACTAAAAATAGGCATCAATTAAACATTTGACAGTTATGAAGTAATTAAAATTAAATATGTATTATTATTTGTCATTTAAAATAAATATTATTTGTCATTTAAAATTAAAATTTAATATTTAAATTTTATTTTAACTCTTGAGATTTAGAAAATAAGATTATGAGAGAATAATTATAAAAATATGATGTAAACATTCAATAAATATTGATTAAATTCATTAATCACAAATTTCATGCAAAATAAGTTTCATTTAGAGTATTTGGAATATTTAAAGCTGAAAACAGACAAATAATCCATACAGCATATTAAAAAATACATCTTGTAAACATAAGAGCACAGTAAAAAAATACAGCAAAGAGACTAACAATTTTTTAAGAAAATGCATTACAGTAACATATATTTCTACTGATATTACGTTAAAATTGCATATTTTCTAACACTGTTTTCATTACGATGATTAGATAAGAGACTTAAGATCTTTGAATACTGTTGTAACTAATAAATGATGTATAGAAATAAAACAAATTTTTATGCACGAAAGAATTTGATTTTTTGCTATTTTGATTGACCTTGTATCAACTATGCAGGGACGGGGAGAGTATTCTAGAAAAAGTGAAGGAATTAGATGCATATCAAAAGAGAATCGGAAAAAATGCTCAACATAAAAATTAATTTTGAATATGTTTTTATACTGAAATATTGTGCTTGTCTGAACTAGCACGGAACCCCATAGCGAGCGGTCTTATCCTTACTTATTAGATAAGAGATGGTTGGCTTATCAGTCCTTTCCTTTAAAGATAATTCATGCCTCTAATAGTTTTTTTTATATAGCAAATATATTATAGTTGAACGTTTATGTAACAGCAGCATTTGCCCTCATATTCTTATAAGATGAGTGGTCGATCATAAATCGTCGAATGTCGTACAGTCGTGCATTTTATTTTTGTTGCCACATTAAGCGGCAAGATGTTGAATTTTTGAAAGGTTTACCAGAGAAAATTGTGCACAGTTATTCTCAGGGATTGAATGTTCTCCAAGAAGATATTTAACGAGGCCAACAAAAATGTACTAGCTCCATTGATGACACAAATTGCAACAATCGGCGAGTATTTATGTTCAAACACATTTAATTCTGTAATTTTAAAAATAAATCCTATCGTCAGCTATCAAGCATCTAGAATAAACAATTTTCACTCTATAATAATCTTGAATATTTAGCAATAATTTGTCAAGTTTTTTAACATACAGACAGTAAATAGCAGTTCATTAAACGGGACTTTTTCAAACTGCAACAAAGTGATTTGAATATCGCTTAACATAAAAAATACATTTTAGAATTCGAGATATATTTATACTTTTTCAGAGTATCATAGAATGGAAACTGCAAAATCCAAATGTGATTCTTTGAATCATAATTAGCAGTGATACTTTTTCCGAAATCATTAACGACTCTTTATCGGAAACTATTTAGAAGTAATTGAGTAGGGACATAATGGACTGGATACATACATACTGAAAAGAACACTGATTTTAATGCCCAATTAAAGTAAGGATGGCCACAAATATTTAGAAAAGGTTTATAAAACTTTTTCCCGTTTTCTTATATAAATGATATATGTTATACATGAGTATCTATAAAATTTTATAAATTCATCACAATGTCCGTAAATCCATGCATGGTTATAGTTTTTGATTGCACTTGAATTTTTACAAACTGGAACTCCAAAAAAGCTTACAATTATTCAAGACAAAGTTCTTGCCTATGATGACAGGGATTGAAAAACGAGCTAGAAGAACATCCAAGAATAAATCTTTTATAATGCGGGCTGGGTTTCTAAAGATCGGATGCTGATTCAGATTAAAATCTCCTCGACTGTGTAGTGAATGATATCATCTAAGCATTCTATTTCCAATCATATCTGAAAAAAATGAAAAATGCAGTATTTTAAACAAGTATGAATTAAAAATAATCTGAAATATTCAACAATACTGATATATTAATCGATAAAATACCAAACACAAGATTCTATTTAAAAATAAAATAGCTTAGAACTTTTAAACGTTTTCAATAAAAGTAGAAGAATGCAAATCACAATTACTTTAAATTTGTCGATACAAGTCATTAACAAGTTGATACTTAAACATTACGACAATATAACAGTTTTATTGTGTAATAGTGATGTATACACTAATTACACCATGTTTTTAAATAAATTAATATATCATAGGCCTAACTTCGGTCCAACGAGCATTTTTGAAAGTGAATGTTTCAGGGCTTTCAAATAATTAGATCTTTTATCATAATTTTTACAGTTGAAAATTATGCATGTTATTAATTCCATAAATTTTTTATTCATTTTTTTAATTTTAAATATTAATCTGGAAAATGTTTTGAGATTTGAACAATAGCAATTTTTCCCACTGACTACCAATTAAAGTAAAATTAAATGTCTTGAAATTTCAAAACCCTCAAATATTTTAGACTAAGTACTAAAGGTTTTTATAATGTTAATGTTGACTCATCCGGCCAGTCAAGAGTGGCGTCAATGGAAAAGCAGCAACAAAATGAGTTTAGTTATTTTTTTTCTGTCTCATCATTTTCTTTATTTATGTTTCCGGTGGATTTTTTTGATTTCGATCAGTCGTCATTCTGTATTCGCAATTTGCTCGTCTTTAATCTTCCCATTAAAATGGTAAAATATTCTTTGAGGTCTGTTTTCTTTGCGTAAGATTCAATTAATCTTCGGAATGAGGCGAGTCGATTTTCATTTCATTATCAACCATTATTATTCATTTATTTCTAAGTCGTTAATGCTACAGTTAAAGATTATATAAATACAAGGCTTTTGCATTCCTTAAATTTAATATATTATATATATATATATATATATATATATATATATATATATATATA
>JAOUZG010015602.1:7758878-7770046 GCA_026289955.1 Argiope argentata | reverse complement strand
CCCATTCCGATGCTAAAACCTTACACATTTCAGTCATAACCCATTCCTATTCTAAAATCTCACACATTTCAGACATAACCCATTCCGATTCAACAACCTCCCAAATTTAAATCATAACCCATTCCGATTCAAAATCCTCGCAAATACCAGTCATTATCCATTCCTATTCAACCTCTTCCCAAATTACTATAACCGATTCCATTTCTAAATCTCACCAATTTTAGTCATAACAAATGCTTATAACATTGCTAATAAAACATTAACTTTCCATTTCACAAACAATATTTAATCAGCATTCTCCCCGATCTGGAGCTATCCGCGAATAGAAACCAAGTTTGCTGCACGTCTAATTCTACAACAATTCATTTTTAAATATCTCTGCAACGCTCACAAACTATTTTTTATATTTCTGAAGTGTTTTCAAACAGATGCTTCCAAACAAAAAATGACAAATTATCAAAATCATTAATATATTCTTTCGCACAGTAAATATTCGATTAACCCTAAATCGAATCGCATATATTTACTTGAAGGAAAAGCAGATTTGTTCTTCATTCTTAATGCAATTCTCTCCATGTAAATATTTTTTAAATCTTACGTCATACATAAAGTCCTGGAAACCCAAATAGGTATTTTTTGTAAAAATATGCTTCTTGAATCTAATAAAGTTCGAAATTGTTATTTACCGAGTTTGCAGTTCAAAATAATTAAGTTCATTTAAAGACACGAAATTTTTTCCAAATGTATCGAATCCTCAATTATATTTCAATATCCATTTACCTTTGCAATCTGGATATTATAAAGATGCACAAGTTTAAGGAAAAAATCTAATCAAAGGGTAGTGCTATTGCTGCAACAGTAAAACTGTAAACAATAAATCTTTATTAAGGGTACTGTCCTTCAAGATTTTATACCGCGAATTTTCACCTCAGTTACACAAAATTAATAAACTTCATTATTAAGATTAGGCAATTAGGCATAAGATTCAGGATTTTATGAACACTAATATTTAAATATTCAGCATTTGTTAGCACGTTTGGAATACTCAATATTTAAGATTCTTAATTACTATAGTAATATGTTTGACAAAACGCATTTACAAATCTCAAATCGTTTATCTCATTTAGTAATTCTTAGGCAACGGAATAAGAAAAAAATCACTCAAATATTTCCATCGATTATACAGAAAATATGCATTTGAATAAATATGGATTTTTATAATACTTACAGAATACTTACTTATTTATACTTACAGAATATTTTATACTTACAGAATTTAAAAAAAAACGATGACACCTAGTACTTTAACATTTTGGTTTATGCTTTAGAAACATCAATCCTGTTATGCTTTATTACCTTTTAATAGGATAAAATCTTATGTCTTAAGCAAGGTTGAAAGATCTCTATAGACATTCGATTAAAATTCAAAGGAAATAGAGAATCAAGATGAAATTTTTCAATAGCCTATGCTTTAAAGGTAAATTAATGCTAAAATCTTACAGGTTAAAAGATTATTCTGAACGTACTTGGCATTTAATTTATTAGAAAGTTTATAATACATTCTATCTTTTATGAAGTTATTTGAATTGTTGCTACCATTTGAAGTAAAACAATTGAATGCGATTTTATTTTAATGTTATACGCAAAACAGGGAAAATAGATTGGAATTTCTTTTTGATAATCTAAACCCCAAAAAATATATATATCAAGGGAAAAAAGTTTAATAATTCTCAACCAAAAAGGTATAAATTTTCAGTGTTGCAAAACAATGCCCCTTTTAACTTTCCCAAAATGCCTCTTGAATAACGATTATATTTAATATTTCTTAAAATTTTAAATATCTATTTGAAAAATATGAAGAATTCCAGAAGGAATGGTAAATTATAATTTTGTTAAGATTTACGCGCTTTAAAAAAACTTGAACCCCGACAAATTTATCAAGAAGACTTACAGAAATTAAAAATTTTCAACTTTTAATCAATTTTTCATGAAAAAGATAGTCATAGGTTTTAAGAATGCATCTATTTTATTTTGTACGACAGAAACCTTAAAAAATTACCTCCGCTTCTAAAAATGAAAATATGTTTGCAATTTTAAATTTTTTTCTTCACAATACATTTATTCTATTAACCAAATTATGCTCAAAATAAAGTCAAGAAACACATTGCTCGTATTTCTGAATGAATGTGTGTATAATATACAAATTGTTATCTTTACAAACTTGTAGTTTGAATCACAAAAATTCACTGACTTTACAGTAAACGAATGAAAGACGTCATTATAAACATTATCTAACGGGGAATTACATTTTTTTTTCCTTCAGATTAAATTATATCTGGGGGAAATGCTGTTAAACATGGGTGAACCCTAAACAATAGCATTTCGTGAAGGCAGATTAAAAATTACACAGCAGCAAAGATACCTATTTTGGACGGCATTAATCTTTATTTGGACCATGTAATTCCCGAATCATCTGAATTCCTGATTTGACACCTAAAAAGAGGAATCCGGTGACACGGGGGGTTCGGACTTCAAGGTTATCAAAGACAATTTTAGTTTGATTTCTTTAATGTTTCTATCAAATTTCAGCCACTATCAGAGATGTTGAGTATATTATCTTAGAAGAAATATTTTTTTGAACATTTAGAAAAACCCATGCACCACTAAATACCACACGGAACTTAAAAGAGGCATTTTATATAGGATATATTTCTGCATTTAACCATTTCTTTTACTTAAATAATATAAGGAAAGGTAGCAATTCAACGATTTAGTTATTTATGAAATTTGATTTAGTTTCGACTATTGAGTCCTGTTAGGCTGTTTTTATAGTATGATCCAAACAATGAATTTTAATTTTTTTAAACTAGGAAACTGCTTTTCATTTGTATTTAAATTTACAAATTTAATAACTGAAAAATAATAAAGCATTGAAAAATTAACTAGACTATATAATGTGCTCTCCAAAATTTAAGAAACCGAAAAGATAAGTGATCAAAAATTCTCCACGATCCGGTTTGGAAATTCTTCCCAGAATCATAACTAAAAATAAATTCAAGCATCAATTTTAGACTTGTATTAAATTAAATAATCCTAACTACAGTTTCAGGAAAACTTTAGTATTTGAAAAAAAAATTGCGAATATAAAACTTATTTTTTTATTTACTTTGGTTTGGTTATTTGTTTATAAACTGAATACGAACAATCACTAAGTAATTTCACTTAGTAGAAATTCCTTTTCTTCTCCATGGGAATGACTTCAGATATTTGGTGTATTTCTGAAACGTCCATTGCTAATCATTTGACGTCAGCAAGCTACCTCCATATTAAGGTTTCGTAATATCTGACTATTCTGAATGAGTCGATACACATTATCTTCAACTTCAAGCATGCGATGTAGACTTCAGAAATATACAATAGGAATTATGTTTTCTGCAAGTTTTATATGCATATAAATACAAGATAAAAGAACAAATCTCGTCAAAAATTTAACGATATAAATATGTCATTGAAACTACTTTCCTTTCAACTGTTGGCAAGTATCCTAATTGAATGTATTCAACTTGAGGATAGATGAATGGTACTTTCATAGTTTAGAAAAGTTTTCAACCCAGACAGCTTTGAAGATTGCGTTTCGAATCAGGAACTGAAAAAAATTGAAAACTTTATTGTTTAACCAAAAAATAAAGGCTTATTTAAAACTATGAATAACAACCAGATAAAAACTATTAAAGACAGCATTTGATTCTGTAATGTAAAAACAAGTTATTTTCTAAGCGCCTTTCAGGAACAAGTTTTCGTTCAGTTGTATTACTATTTAATAATCATGACTGATTAAATTTTAAAGCGTAGCATTTATGTTAATGTTATAAACTAGAACACTGAAATTGTATATAGAATGGAGTTTCAGCATAAGTATACTCGCAGTTTAAGAGTAGTAGAACAAACAATTTTTTTTAAAAAAAATAATAGTTTGCAAGAGTTCTTTCTTCCCCTACAACGAAGATAAAACAGAATATTTTCCGATGACATGCAAGAATCCAAATAGTTGAAAATCGTAGATTATACCTCTGGCTACAGAAGGAGTTTTAATTCCTTAAAGTTTGATAATGACACTCTTTATTACAAATAACCTTTAGAATCACGGACTTTTTAAATCTTGATATTTTAGAAAAAAGAATTACTGTAAAAAGAGGTCTCCGTTTATTTTTTAATTTTTCAAAACTGGAATTCCTTTTTATCTAGTACAAACAAGGGCTGTAGAATGTCTTAAAAATAAAAGGCCGACATACTTTACTTTAGATTTTAGCAAACTAAATTCTATAAGTAAAAAAAAATGTGATCAACAAACCAAAATTGAAATAAATTATTCAAGTCTTTATCAGAAGTAAACTTTATATTATTATACGTTCCATTACAAAAATAATTTCAATACAGAAAGAAAAATTGATTTTTAGATGACCTTCTGATTTTCTTATTAATGAGGTTATATAACTGAACATAAACAACTCTCAGCCATCACAAATAAGCATCGCAAAGTTTGTACAAGTACACCAAATAGTTTTAACTATGTATAAAAAAGGTAATGAAAAGAAAATAGAAATAAACGTAGACGTTAGGTCAATTAATCGATTAATACATAAAATGACTCATTGCTTTATCACTTTGACTTGCCATTAAAAATTATCGGTGTTTAATACTCTTTAATAACTTTCATGATCTATATAGCAAAATATATACTATACAACAAAAGAATAAAAATTTGTAGGAGAAAAAAAATGCAATAAAAATAGTTTAACCTTAGAACTATATTTCTTTATATAATAATTTTATTGGATATATTCTCATACACCTGAAGTTTGCACCGAATAGTTCCTATTAATTTATTTCTATATTTTACTCAAGAGATTTATGTAAAACTGAATCTTTGAAGTTCCATAACTTAAGCCTCAAAAAGTTTCAGATTATCAAAACTAGATATTATCAAATTTTCAGATCATTTATTATCAATATTTTCAGACATTATATTTCTCAAATCAAGGCTTGTCTATTTATGAATTCCGTCACTTAACTGTATTTCCACTATTTTAAGTTATAACCCTTCTCAAAGATCTTAAAATGAGACTATGATAGACAATTTTATTGCTTTCAATATTCATCTAAAAGGAATCAACAGAAACTGAATCAGACTTGTATTGCGGCTCATAGCTCAACATTTACTTTTATAAGTATTTCATAAAGTACATAGAAATAGTTAAATTTTTTAAATATATATATCACAAGCAATGTTTACATTTGAATGATTAATATTAATTAATTTTTGCATTAAAAGTTTTGCAGCTTACACACTTCTAATAAATGATTTTCCAATGTTGCGCTTAGTGCTTTACATAGCTAAGATATTAAGATCAGATAAAATGTATATCTCGTCTTTTAGATTTGAAAAATACATATTATACATAAGTAAAATGTTATTCAGACATTATCTTTCTTCTTTAATTCAGACCTTAACGCTTCATTAATCGTGCGTTTTATTTTAAGTAAATGCGGTAATGCTGTTTACGTCCAATAAACCAATATATAAAACTAACATTAGTAAGTATGGTTTAAGTGAAGATTAGTGCGCCCCCCCCCAAGTTTGTCACCAATATGGCAAAATGCTAAAAAACTAGATTTTTTATCTTCCGCTTATTATAAAAGGAATAATATTGTTAATACAATACAAGAAAACCCCCCAATCTTAAATAAAATACATTGTTCATAAAAATTTATCGTATGCGTCCATTAACAATTAGTGAAATTTATAATCGACCTTTAAAATTATACTTAAAAAATTACTAATGCGATGTTAGCAGTTTTATTTTTTATATCATTCAGAAAACCAAAAAAGATGGTTCTCAAACACATTTTTCATCTTATTTTAATAAATATAAACTAAGTATAATAACTTACCTCACTGATACGACGATTAAAAATCATGTTATTGAAGACACTTGAAAATTTTCAAAATAATGAATGGAATATTAGGAAAGGAAATGAAAGTCATCACCATTCTTAATTTAATAAGAAAAAAATTCAATTTCAACTGTCTGAAACTACTGGAGAACAACGCCTGGGTCTCATCTACGTCTCTCTGATTTAAGCTGCATCAGAAACTGTTGAAGAATGATCTAGAACAGAATGAGATGAAGAGAAATAAGAATGAGAAATAGTAAATCGGATTATTGAAATAAAATTTGACTTTGAGTTGAGTTGTGCTTTGAGATTATTGCTGCCATTCGTCAGGTTTATCTCCATTTTTTTCGAATCCTGATGAGAATTTTTGTGTTGGGAAGAAATTTTATAAAGATTGTACAAGAAGGATAGAGGTTCAAAAATAAATCTAAAAATTAAATGGAAACATAAGTGCATACAAAATATGACAGAATAAAAAAAAAACAGAAAAAAAACTTTTATTTTTACGTAGTAATTCTCTTTTCGTCTCTTGGCTCGAACAAAATGCGGGCCAAAAGGCATAGGAATCGAAGATAAAGGCATTGAGCAGATATTTGGATTCGAATTTAGGAAAAAGATATGTGTTTGTCGAAAGAAAAGAATAATTTTCTAAAATATGATTTATTTAACTATTAATCCAAATCTAATAAGAGAATAACTTTGGAACATTAAATTGAAATTTGAAAAAAATTGTATGTATTTTGCATTATGTGCATTAAATATTGGAATTATTTTTAGTTGAAATAGGAGAAAAATGGTTGAAATTAAACTCATCAGCTCATTCTCAAAACTTTCACGATACCACAATTCTTCGATAGTTTATTTATAATGTGCGATTTACTGTGCACAGAGATCATACACATGCTTACGTTTTCTTTAAACTGCATTTCGAACACACAAATCTGTGACATCAAAATAACAGCTTTAGTGAAAAACTTATACAATCTATAAAATAAGCAAAGTGGCACAAGAAGTACTGGTTTTTATAAAAAAGTATAAAGTATATATAAATAAGAATTATAAAGTATATAGAAGTATATATGTACAAGAAATACTGGATTTTATATATGTTGTTTCTAATGTCACTTGCCATGGGCAAGCTCATTGATGCGGTCAGCGATTTTAACCCCTTAACCGGTTTGCTCGTACGCCGTACGTGCATCGATTTATCGAATGTTGATAGTTGTAAACAAAAACAAACCATTCATAATAATTATAATTCAAAAGTAAATTGGCGTCGAATGCGTAGATAAGTCAAGTATTCGATGTATTTGAACCATTTGATTCAAAATAAGAAAATATTCGCAAAATAGAAGGTGTCATCTTATTAGACAGTAAAGAAAATAAAACTGTTAAGTGATTAAGTTTAATATGCGTCTCTTATTTTGAAAAAGCGCCAACTAGGGCCAAGAGCATGACTTAGCTACTCACTCATCACATTCACTTGCACAGCCACTTTTTACAGGGAGGGGGGCCATTCACACGCATCACAGATAGAACACAAAAGAACAACCTTTCCTGCACTGGGACTCAGACCCAGAATGCCGTGATCATGAGGAATACACACTACCTTTATGCCAGGATGCCGGATGTCTAAAGTTATAACTAAATCGATTTGTGATAATCAAAACACTTGCAGTTAACGATATAGCAAAAGGATTATTTTTTTAAATAAATGAATTATATATAATCATAATCTTTTCTATCATGAAGTGCATCTTTTCAAAACTTTTGAACAACATCAGCATAGAAATTTATGAATAAAAGTAAAGAGTTATAAATAGTAGTATCCGAATATTTAGTAGTTGTAAGTGGTTTTGCGGGAATATGTAGGCATATTTTGAATTTGTGAGAGTCCGCAAAAATTAATTATGGGCGTTAATACCCGTCTAATGTCTTTAACTGGGACAAACATTAGATGATAGGTAAAAATGTAGTTGCTTCAAGTGAAATGATTTGAAGAATGGGAGAAAAGCTGAACATCTGGGATAAAATAATCAATTAAAGAGATTAAAATGAAATCTGTTATGCCTATTTCAATGTATCATGTCAGAACATCATTTCTTGAACGGCCAAGCACCACGTGCTCGTGCGAGTTAAACTATATATTTATTCCTTTTCATTGTTTCATTGAATGAGTCACTTTGTTATTGCAAACGATCCAAAAAACTTTGTCTCGACTTAAATGTTAAAAAAATATTTTATTTCCTACTTATTTATTTTCATAATAATCCCGTGCTCAAAATGACATTTTTCTAGCTTTTATTGGCTGTAGTCATTAACTTATTAATTTTTTAATCAGAGCTTTAGTAAATGGAATGGCAACACACAATTAAAAGCTGATATTTTGAGATGCTCGCCCAGATAATAAAATTTTAATTTTTCCCCTACGGATTTCTTTTATTTTTCACTTACGGGTTTTTGATGACGCTATAAAACCTCATTCCTAAAACAATATCATGTTCTAACATGATAATATGCAACTAACCCATTGTAATCAAACCTATAATTATTACTATCCATGTTATTTATAGAAATAGAAGAAATAGAAGAAAAAGTCACTATGCGTTATTTTGTACCTAAAGATCAGCTGATTGAAAATGTTGCATTGGATCAATCAACCTTAACGATAAATAAAATGCAACTTTATTTAATTTCCTACTGAATGTTTATCAAATATATTCGATTATATCTAAAAATTTTCATGATACCTTTATTATAATTATCAGTCCATTTTTGTTTATTTTAACATAATTTATCTTATCAATAACTTCTGATGCTATATTTTTTGTTGAATGTATCCCTTCTCCTCATGAATATTAAATTAAAAGTGGATTTTATTCTATTTATTAACTTTAGATTCAGATACTTCTAAATATGTGATGCATTTATAATAACTCTGCACTTGGAACGGAAATTGATAATGGAAATCGATACCTATTTATATAACATTCATAATGGTTCTAATGAATAATTTATGATAAGGAAAAATTGTTTTTCCTCATTCAATACTTTAAAAATGTTGTTGAGGAAGACTTTTGGGGAAGTAATTTTAATTTTCCACTCTGTTATTTTTTTATTTATTTTCTTTGTCTCTCCTGAAGGGGTAGTCGAGGCACGAGGCAACTTAATTAAGTTAATTAATGCGCATAGTTTTTGTTCCTTGGGTGTCAATAATAAACATTCTAGGAATATAGATAGATGTGGGTACTTGAAAGATGCCGGTTTTCTGGCACAAAGGTAGTTCGTCTTCCTCGTGTCTGGGAGTCCCTGGCCCGAGTCCTGGTTTAGTCATTATTCTTCTGTGTGCTATCTGAGATGTGTGACTGTGCCCCCTGTAACAAGGGGCTGGGCAAGCAAATGAGGTGAGTGTGTAGCTAAGTCGTATTCTTGGCCCTATTGGCGCTACTTCAAAAACTAGAGACGCTCCTTTCGGCTTAAATCTGCTGCTGTATTTGCGGAGGGTTTGTCCTTGGCAAGTGCCAAAAGTAACAACAACCTGATAGATATCTATAGGATTTGCAAAGGAAGATATAAATTCATATAAATTTATATATAAGGGCGAAATTTGGTTCATATTATTAAAGAAATTGTTTTATTATAATAACTGCAAATAATTATACATAATATAGGAATATTTTTAAATTTAAAAATAGCATTTCAATAATAGCAATTGTTGTATTTCTTTCAATAAATATTTAAAAAACTATAGTTTTTGCTTTATTAAACATGTACTATTGAAGGAATTCCAATACCCATTTAATAATTCCGTATCAGAAGGTATTTTCAAAGATTTTTTTTAATTCTGTTAATTGAATTTATCAAATGGATTGTAAGTCTTTAAACTCGATTCCCAAACTGGAAATAAAATACTTAATAATAACTATCTTTTTATTAACACTTAAGACTTTTTTCTAGTAAATATATTTCTTCTTTTTTTTCTATGACACGCATTAATGATGCTGCTGCTTTAAAAACACGACGAATACTGCCTCACCTCTCGAATCTTTTTTTCTTCTTCTTCCATTCTAATCATTTCTATTCTGAACACGATTGATTTTTTAGTGGGTCACATTTAAAAGAAAACATCCTATCTAATTTTTTTCTGTTCTGAAAAGTTTTTTTTGTCGTAGAAATCGTTTCAAAAGTTAAAAAAAAACTGACATATCAAGTTTTAGTCGCAAATCGTATTAGTTATACGTGTGCTGAATAAGGAATCTGAAGAATTGATTTGATTTCCTGACGCCTTTCGAAGAGGATGTCTCTTTAAAATAACGTTTAATTATTTTAAATTAGTATCTCTTTGAAAAGTAGTTATTTTCCCCCATTAGTATGACCGTTATATTAAATACAATATAACACATAATAATTTAATGTTTTAAGCAGAAGTGAATTGGGACCGAAATCAGGAAGAAGACAGATTTAATTTTTAATTTCGTTTTATTCCATCTCCAGACGACAAAGAGGGGGGGGGGACCTCGTATTTGAGGATAAGGTGCTTCCAGCATGGTGGTTACATTTAGTAGCTCTTTTTGGGTATATTAATAGCAGGGGATTGAATCCTTCTCCCATCGATGACTGGACGTACTTCCTACGGGAAGGGCTATATCGTGGCCGGTGATGGCCCTTAAGACTAATCCACAGGTTCACGCCAGAGTTGTTATTGAGGTTGTCTGTTCATTCAGTTTTATGGTTAAACCGTGTGCCTTCGTGGTGGTTCGTAGTGTCTGTCTATGACTTATTCCATCTCGAGAAGCATGCATTATGTACAAGCAGAGCGGACTCAAAAACAAATGAGAGTTATAAAGACATAAAGAAAATGAAATCCTTTTAACTGGTTTTATGAGCCAAGATATTCTCATAAATGTAACACGAGTCGAATTTTGACAGGAATTCTCACACGCGATGACCTTGTGTTAACTTTGACAAGAAAAATGCAGGTATCCAGAAAAATTGGTTTACATAATTAATCTCTATACTTTCACTCAGCCCGTGGACTGATGTCCTAGTATTTTAGCAAGCTTCATTTGATTTAGTTAATTGAAAAAATGGAATGGGATCAGGAAACTATAAAACGCTTTATAATGAAGTTATTATGGGCTAAATTAAGACAAAAGTTTGGAAGTTAATTACAATTAAATTAAAGTTTAAAAATTCATCGCCCACACACACAA
>JAOUZG010015602.1:7741315-7753878 GCA_026289955.1 Argiope argentata | reverse complement strand
ATTATATATATATATATATATATATATATATATATATATATATAATAGAAAACAAGAACCCATTTTCGGATATGCAGACTTTTTAGCTATGTTTTTTATAGACTAATGCTGCTTTTAAGGAATGCTAAAAAGAACAAAAAGATATAACACAGTGAAAAAAAAGAAAATTGGACGTAGGTACAAATTATGATTCTATTAAATATATATGGAAGTCTACCTAATAAAAATTGCGTAATTGAATTTATAATAAATTGAGCCACTTAAACTTCCAAAGTATGCATATGGCTTTTATAAGCATTAAAAACTTTCTGTAAACAATTTGTTAGATAACATTACAATTTTGCTCTGCAGATCTAAAATAAACGCACAAACATTTAAACAGATTTTAATTAACCATATTTCAGACTATCTGAATTGCTGAAAATATCGGTGCATTCATTTTAAATCATATATGTATTAAATACAAGGTAAACAAAAAAGTGCTTGCCGTTTGCGCGTTTCCATTGAAAGAAGTGAGAATAAGTATGCAAGTTCATGTATGACGTGATTGAGAAACCGTCAGCCGAGATTAAAAATATGAGTTGTTATTAACGCAGGTCCACTACTCACATTCATACATCGGAACTCGTGCAGTAGTGAAGCGAAATGGAAATATCGAAGGAGCTCGTTCGGGATTGTTTACTTTACGACTTCAAAGTGGGCTTGTCAGCCACTGCATCACGTCGCCGAATATGCCAAGCGTTTGGGGCTAGTGCTGCCAAAGAACGCAAGGCAAGGCATTAGTTTCAAAAATTCTTGTCGGGAGATTTGTCCCTCTATGATAAAGCTCGAACAGGATGCCCAAGGCCTTGGATGATGTAGCCCTGCAGGCGGCCATTGAGGAGGACAGTAGTCAAACGTGTGGTGAACTTGCCAGACTATTCAACACTTCCAGTGAAACGGTTAAACTTCATCTGCGCCGTTTAGGTAAGACGTACAGGCTGAGAAAGGGGGTTCCTCACCCTCTGTTGGAAGTCCTATGAATAGCTACCAATGGGCCAAATGGTTACTGGATACCTGCACTCGCAGCAATTGGAAAGTGTATAACAGACATTGCATCAGAAGAAGCCAGCACCGGTTAATCGAAAGGGTGTACTGTTATTTCATGATAAAGCGAGGCTGCTTGTTGCGCGGGTGGCCAGGAATACGATACGGCGACTTGGTTGGGTAACTTTGTGCCATTCCCCTTACTCACATGATCCTGCACCACCAGATTATTTTGTCCATGGCAAGTGCCATAAGTAACAACAGCATATTTGTAAACCTTTTTAAGCATTACATATGAAAAGAAAACGGAAGACGTTTGAAAGTTTTGGGAATTCGTAAGGTGATAATAGAAAAAAACCCAGCAGTTTCTGCTTTTATATCAAATACTGATAAATCTTCACAAATAGTCAGGTTACTAGGTAAATAAAGTATTGATAAAGAATTCCTCTTCTTATAACTTCATCTAATTCCTGACCTATATCATAAATCAAGATCTGAATAACTAACAAGACGAATTGTCATCTTTGTTGTATTCATTCTATTATTGCCAAAATTCTATGTTTTTGTTGATTGTTTATGAATGTTTTATGTTTCAGTGTAACAAAGTGTATGCTAAAAATTTTATTTTTCAAAGTATCGTTAACGATTCCGTTTTTCAATGCCCTATAAAATACTAAGATATATGGCATCAAGCAGGATATTGAACAACACCCCCGCTACTCATATTTCTATATAATGTCTGTCTGTCTGCCGTCTTGGTTCATTTACCTCTTTATTGCTATAGCGTTTACGTGAGAAGATTCTAAATTGAATATAATGTTTCTCCAAGCACTTTCCTTAGCTCATGCTATTTATTGAATAGATTAACTATTGTCGTATTTTGAAATTTACTCGTTTTGAATGCCTCCGTTTTAAAGCAGACAAAACAGATCGATAACCATTCACAGGCGTCCAAACAATTAAGCATTTATTTTCGCCTTAAATTAAGATTTGATTTTCTTGCCTGAGACAAGTATGTAGGAAAAATATTTTTATTTATTTACACAAATTATTTATAGAACAGAAGTTATCTGATATGTCCTACATATCTGAGAGCACAATTCAGTCGATCTTTATTCGCGATTTAATATTAAAATGCATATTATTTTTCTTTTTATCCTAACAAATCAAAAGTCTCTTTAATTATAAAATAAAAGTATATAAAAATTCCTTTATAGAAGGTTTTTTATATAAAATATTTAAAGGAGAAAAGATTTGGAACTAGAAAATTGAAACACAATTTGAGCTTGCAATCAGCAATATTCTGATATGGTAATGCTTTAAATCCAAATGCTGATCATTCATATTTCTTCATTTTGTTTTTACAATACAAACTTAATTAAACAACAGCAATAAAAAACAGACAAAAATGTATTTTATATCCTTGCGATATTCATGAATATGCATTTCTGTTGCTAAAATAATGAAAAACCTTATTAACTAATTTTTCTGAATATGTTGCAATTATATTGACATTATTGAACTGGAATAAAATTGGTTAATTTAGTTTAGTTTAATTATGTTAACGACCCGTTGTAAAGCAACACTAGGTTTATTTTGGGATGGGCATCGTAATTTTGAACAGTGGTCAGAGGACAACACCTGATGAGGACAACACCTGAGTTGTCTTCTCCCTTTCAGCTTCACATCATACCAGCGAGAGAACATTTGCCCATGATGGATTTAACGTATAACAGACCCTCTTATACGATTGTTCTTTGGTGGAATGGGGTCTTGAATCAGAAATCCTGAGGATCACGATATGAAACCTTTCAACCTGGTCACAGCTGTCCAGGAATAAATTTGTTCCACTTTAAAAGTGAATTCCAAAGTAACGGAAAATTGGTTTTTAGTTTGAATATGCTCAATTTTATTTTGGAGAAACATTATTATTTTCTTTTATACTTTATTCAAAGATTTATAAAAGTTTCTACTTCTTTGTGAATTACTATTATGCTGAATTCGGTAAATATGCATCAAGTGATCTACATTGTAGAGTGTTCTGTGTGATTTCTAATATTGCATGTTCCAATCTACATACTGGTGGACAAAGTTAAGAGATTGAATACATTTTCACAAATTTCTCGGAAAATATCACATAAAACCTGGACAGTTGGTTGCCATATAATGACACTATGGTGCTAGTGTCGCTGAGATAAGTTTAGATAGTTTTGTGGACGTTGCTAAGCCAGCAGGAGGTATAAAAGTCTGCAGCCAGCTGCTCAACTCATTCCACTCTACAACACAGTAGCTATTTGTATTGTGTTCCTTGAATAATCTTGTTTTTTGTTAATTTTTAAGTGAAATGAGTGAATACCATCATTTAGACGAAAGTATGAGGTGGAGAATTGTGGGTAGACTTGAGGCAGGGCAGTCCTAAGTTCAGGTGGCTAGGGAATAGGATGCAACTCCAAGCATTGTTTCGAATTTGTAGAGGCAGTTTTAAAACAGTGGGACAGTGTCCTGAAGACCAGGACAATGTCGTTCGAGAGTAACAGTGACCAATGAAGACCAGTATTTTTTGCTAGCAGCCAAACTCCAGAAGACGTCTACAGAGACACAACTGTCTAGGGATTTCGCTGCTGCCTCAGGGGCATTAGTTTCAAAGAAGACAGTTGCCAGGAGGCTAGGGGACAGGGGGCTGTATGTCAGGAAGCCCGCCATTTGCATCCCACTCACTCCTTCCCACAAAAGAGTGCGTGTACAATGGTGCAAACAGCACCAAGACTGGACACAGCTCCAATGGGCTGATGTTCCCATCACTGATGAGTCCAGATTCAGTCTAAAACCTGATTTTCAGTGATTATTCATATGGAAGGAGCCTGGGAGCCATCCCAGTAACATCATGGAGAGGGACCATTTTGCTGGTGGAGGACTGATGAATTGGGCAGGAATCCTACAAGATACCCGCTAACCATTCCATGTGTTTGACTCTGGTTCCGTGAATGCCCAGAGGTACAAGCAGGAGATCCTACAACTCTATCTACATCTTTTCAGGGATGTTGTTGGCCCTGAATTAGTTTTTATGGACGACAATGTCCAACCACTTATGGCTGTCCTGGTTGAGGAGTATACGGAAAGCAAAGATATTCATCGAACGTATTGGCCAGCCAAATATTCTGAACTTAACCCCATTGAACGTGCTTGGGATGCTCTTAAAAAGGCTATTACGATACGCCAAGAACCATTCAAGTATTGAAAACTGCTCTGGTGGAAAAGTGGGAGGGTCTTCCGCAAGCGTTCCTTAAATCCCCTATTAACAGCATCGTTGACAACTCGTTGTGCATCCTGTTTATTTTTCAGAGGTGATCACACACCATTCCAGCCCCACTTTCATTGCCATCTTTCACCATGAAGTTTAGTTCCCATTAGGCTGTTGTCAATAACTCTTTCCAATGAATGGCACATTAATCTTTGCTTTGTACACATTATTGTCATATTATAAATTATATCCATACCAAATTTCATTTACTTTTATTCAGAATTTCTCGAGATAATTGGGGAAATGTCTTCCCAATTATCAATTTTGTCCACTAGTGCATATCAATCTATAAACAAGTATCAAGATCATAATGCTGGACTCTTGCAAAGGGCAATCAAAAAAGAGGTTAGAGAAAAAAAACTATTTTCAAATGCTACAAGATCATTACACAAATCGGGCACTTCATAAATTAAAGACCTGATTCTCAATTCTTATTATTAGATATTCCTCCAAAAGTCATTTCAAACTTCACTAAGAAATAAAAAAGACTCCTATATTTATAAAATTTTATCTTCCAGAACTCTACTCTATGCTTGTCAGCAAACCAATTGCCCTTCAAAAGTAATATCTGCTTCTTTTTAAATGGTGCTTTTAATTCAGATCGCCAAGAAAGATCTCTCGATTGCACTTGGCATGCGATATTAGAGGACATAGATTAAGCTAGTAGGCACGAATAGTCACTGTCAAATACTCTTGAACAAATAAAAGAAGAACCTCACTAGCTTTGAAAAGAATAATAGAAGGATCAATCGGAGTCTCATAGTGAGTAATTGTAGGATTCTGTCACCCGCCTTTGTTCTTTCCGAGGAAGACGAAAAAATATTTTACGATTTCGTTCTTTCGCCGCAGGACTCTCAAATCCAGTGCGTTAGATGAATTGGTGATTTGAGCTTCTCTGCTCACTGTTTCTGATATCGAATCCAGAGGCATGAAATGTTAAAATTATATTTTTTATAAACGAAGGAAAATGAAACAAAATGCACTTTGATTTAATTAATACAAATCACTAATGTAGAATACGACATAATAATTTGTTTTAAAATAATATAAATCGTTAGTACTTTTTAAAAATTTCGAATTATTAAATAAATTGTCTAACGACTTATTATCATGTCAGAACATGATATTTTTGAGGAAGTAGATTTTCTGGCGTTAACCAAAATCCATGGGCAAAAATCTATGATCATTGATTAATTTTTCAAGCCAGAAAAATTTCGCCAAATTCTACAAATGCATGCGCAGTAAGAAAAAAATATAATACAGTGGCAAGTTGTTGTACCGCCGGGACAAAACTTGCTCATCGACAGAACGGTATTTTTAGCCTTTCTAGGCTTTGCACTGGCTGTCTTATAACCAGCCTAGTAAAAATGTGAAATTAAACTATATAGTTAAGCCAGTACATACAGCACCATCAATTAATAATATCAACTAGGCACTTAGCATATGAATAATAAAACGTAAATTATAATAACAATTAACTAGAAAACTACATTATTTATTCAAATAATTCCAGTTCTAAATTAATCGTTTCTGTCTTTTTCTAGTGAATATTTTTTTTGCCATTCACAACAGAATTTATAGGTAGCAGACAAAGTCTTAAATAATAACTAGCCAAAGATATAAGTCAGAACTTTGTGAAAGATCCTTTTTCTCTTGCTCTAGGATTGATTATCCTTATTAAGAAAAACTTGTGAAATAATGCGCATTATGTATTTTACTATCAAATCATTTAAATCAAATTTACAAACTTCATTTCCAAATAATTAACTGCCTGCAAAACAAAAATGTAAAAATATTTAAAAAAAAAAAAAGATTATGTGAAAAAATATATTGACATGTGACAGTTTAAAGAAAATCTGTTAAATTAATCACTTGATGAAAGTAAAAGGATTTGTCAGATGAAAAACGGTTGCCATCTGCTATAAAAATTAATATAAAACTCGATTAATATGATTAATTAAAATTGCTTGATATAAAAGTCCCTAATTCATTCAAAATTTATACTAGGCATTAAAAATAAGCTTTGATCGTATGAGGTAATAAGTAAATATTAATTAACAAATAATTTGATTGATTGAAAGTTTTTGAAAAAAATTAACTGCCAATTTTAGATGCATCAACCAAAACCTGTCTTAGAAAAATGTAATTTTTTTTTCAACATTTCATTCTTTAATGTATTCCATTAATTATTATTGAAACAATTTTGTAATCCTATTATTAATTTATTCTGAAGAATTTTTTTACCAAATGGCGTCCTCGTTTAGCATCAATATTTATTATCTATTAATTAATAAATAATGAACAATAAATCCATGAAAATAATAAAATATACATTTCTTGTTCGGCATTCACATCTATAGAAATATTAAGCATTATAATTGCTAGGCAATATAAATAAAATTGATTGAAGAATGCCATTTTTCTAATTAAAAATAGAAATTAGAAAGTTTATTTCAGAATTGTTTTATTGTCTTTACATTAATGCACTTATTTTATCTTTTTACTGTATATGAGCCTATACATGGTATTGCTGTTTTGGTTCAATTTTATTTCCAAATTAAGTTTTATAAAATAATTCAAACAATTTTAATCCCTCAAACATATATTTAGCAATAATAAGATGCAAAAAAATGGTCAAATATTTTATGACATTTCGAAATAATCTCACTTTTTGTGCAAGTGGGTGAAAAAGCAGAATTCAAGTGCGAGTGATTCATTTTCAAACACAATAACAGAGTAAAATGTAAGTACTTTTGGACAAAAGAAAAATATTTCCTTGGAGTCGATATACTCATCTATCTCTACGGATAATAATTTTTCAGCTTTTCAACTGTAATGGTTTTTTTTTGTCTCCTTGCATACGAGACCATATATAATTTCGTAAAAAAAAGTAGATTAAAATGAAATTTTCTATGCATATTCCAATGTATCATGTCGGAACATCATTTCTTGAACGGCCAAGCACCACGTACTCGTGCGAGTTAAATTATATTTTTATTCATTTTAATTGTTTCATTGAATGGGTCACTTTAGAATACTAATCCAACGATCCAAAAACCTTTGTTAAAAAATATCATATTTAATATTTATTTCATTTCATATAATCACGTGCTCAAAATGACATTTTTATGTAGTCATTAACTTTTTTTTAATCAGAACTTTTGTAAATGTGATGGCAACGCGTTATTAAAAGCTGATTTTTTGAGATGCTCGTGCAGATAATAAAATTTCAATTTTTCACTTACGGTTTTTTTTCTACAGATTTTTGTCTATTTCACTCCCCAAATAACATCCTGTTCTGACATAAGGATAAAAAAAACCTTTTCATTATTTTTCTTTTAATATTTTTATTGATAATTAAACACAGCTTTTTCCACCGGGAAACATTTTTTTTCAACGCTGTATTAATTCCTGCAGTAAAGGGTTAACATAGCGGAGAAATAGTTTAATTCTTTGTTATGTTAATAATGTAATTGATTGTACACTATTCCCAAATAAAGAAGTATGCCATAACAGCCTTTGTAAAAAAATATTTTTAGTTTTAACACCTTTTTATCGGAATTGAAGTATTGTGAAATTAAAAAAAGAAATATTAATTTTCCCCACTAAGTAAGGTTTTTATTTCTAGTTTTATCAGAATCTACGAAATAAAATGCAATGCAATACTTTGAAAAAAAAAAGAAAAAGACTTTAGTTTGACTAACATAATACAAACATTTTAACATTCCTCTGAAAAAAGTCATGTACTTTGAGTCCATTAAAATAATTTATTCTCATACCATTAAACAAAATTAATTTCCCTCTTGCTTTTCCTGAGTGGAAACTTAATTTTAAACAAAAGTTAAGGATCTTAAGCAAATTTTAGAATTTCATCAATGTAATATCAAAAATCTTTTTGCTCTAATGCAAACACAAGAACATTCAAGTTTTAAAAGGAGTCGTGATAATGAATAGAAATAGACAACTTATTTTTAAAAGAATACATTTAGTCTAATGAATACTCGAATGCATCCCTGAACCACTTGAGATACATTGTAATTACTAGAATCAAAATGCGCTGTACAAAATTATTATCATTAATCTGGATAAATTTTAATTGTACTTAATTCTTGCTTATATAATTCATGAATTTAACCTAGTTTTCTTACTTGCTTCATGATTTATAATTAATAGAAAAGTATTTTGAGGCATCTTTTAATTACCCACTTTTATGATACGAGAAGAGCGGCACCTCGAAATAAGGGAGAGAGGCTTCAGGTATGGTGGTTGGATCTCGAATCCTGCAGAGTACACGAAAAGATGAAGGTTTAACTCCTCCCATCGATGAAGGGACGTGCTTCTTTAGGGAAGGGTTGTGTCGTGGCTTTGGATGATGAACCAAACCAGACCAGAAAGATTTGATCGAAAATAATGTTTTTAAACTGCTTTACTTAATAGCTAAATTTCAAAGAGTATTTGCAGTTATATCAATCCTGACCAAAGTATACTGAATATCGTTACTGTTGTTACTTATGGCACTTGCCACGGGCAAGCCCCAATCATATATCAGCAGATTTTAAGCCAGAGATAAGCTTCTCTTGTTTTACATATAGCGCCATCTAGGTTCAAGAGTATGACTTAGCTACACACACGTCACAACCCTTTTTAGGGGGCAGACTTCATTCATGCATACTCATTCACTCATTTGAGATAGTAATTTAGACCTGGAACAGAGAACTATCACCTCTGACACAGTACCTCCCAGTGGTATTACTCTCAATATAGAGGATTTTGCGACCACGACAGATTTAACGAGCGCCAGCTCCCACACACTCGGGGAATCATTTGACCGGTGAATTTCGAGCTCGTAACCTAGGGAGTATGAGTCCAACGTTCTACCAACCAGGCTACCCCGGCCTTTATGCTGAATAATAAAATATATTACTGAAAATTTAATTAAAATAATGCTGAATATTAAAATAAATTACTGAAAAATTAAATTAAAATAATACTCAATATTAAAATATATTACTGAATGCTATCGATCTGACATGGTGATTACATTGTCGAAATAGTTATATTATCACTCTGTATTTTTTCTTAGTCGTGAAGAAATTTCATATTATTCAAGTTCAAAAATAAAGGAAATTTCAGTTTCATATCATTTAAATAAAGGAAAAATGTGATAAAACAATTCATATTTCTTAACATTCTAGAGGCCACGGTTGTCTGTTCGTAATTTCTTTGGTTCGGTCAGCTTCGAGTCCAGGGCGAGATCCCATCAAAGAAACGCCGTGTAAGCTGATCCAGTGCATTTTAAATCCGTCAGGATCAAACACCCTTCTACTAGAGTGTTGCGGCAGTTTGGGAGTCCTCTCACCTGACCGGGGCTCAAAGTTACGAGGCTATTTCTCAAAATAGCCTGAGCGTTGCTTTAAAACAGGACGTTAATGTATCTAAATTAAACCAAACTAACATTCTTAGCCAACAATTTTGAATATAAATTATGTATTCAAAATAAAAGAATTTCAGTTTCAAAACAAAAATATATTTATGAAAATATTTTATTGGGTGACATAAAAACACGACAGGGGAAACTACATAATTGTAAAATAATTCTGCATTTAATAGCAATGTCTTAGTTTTTAAATAATCTCTTCGAATTAGAAACTCAAAATAACTCTCTTCCTCTGCAAAAACTATAAAACTTTCTAGGAGATTTCACTTTAGTAATGAAGTTAGAATTTTCGAAGAAATATTGGTCATCAGCTGAAATGTAAATAACTCTTAGAGGAAGTAATGAAACTGCTAGCTGGGATAATTAAAAAGTTGTCGGCGTGCAAATGATGTGGATCGGAAAGGAACTCAAACTGCGGCTTATTTTAAGCAACCGACTACCTTTCTGAGGAAATTTTACTGCATATTTTATGTTTGCACTACTGATTTTACTGGCGGTTTTACGAGCAGTTACCATGAATATAATAAGTTATCTTGAAGCTCATAAATTTGCTACTTTGAAAATAGAGTGAAGGTTTTGTAGTTGATCCATAACACTTAACAACAGTGAATGAATACGAAATTGTGTTTTCTTCTTTTTAAAAGTTTCCACTCTTCTTATTTATAAGTATTACTCTATTAATGTGTTACGTATTGCCTTTTAATAAAAATAGAAAAATAGCTAACAAGAACAAAAACGAAATGAGTAATACAAAAGCAAATATTCCATCTTAAATTTCAAGTTATCATGTGAGAACATTTTCAAGTCATTATTTATCTCAATTAAATTTAGTCATTAACCAATTTAAAACCGTTTGAAACAATCATAGAGAGAGAGAGAGAGAGAGATTTACTTTAACTTTTATTTTCAATTTGTCTTGCCGGAAAAAAAAGTTCTGCAGTTTTCCAGTTTAAAGATGAAATAACAGCTATGATGTCTTTTTCGTCTGCCTTTTCAAAACACATCTGCTGTCAAAGAAGTATACGTAATAATAAAGTAATACTGGTAAAAATAGGTCAACCTTTTAAAAACGCGTCTGCTTTCAAAACAGCATGCGTAATAATAAAGCCATACTGGTAAAAGTATGTCAGCTTTTTAAAAACTCACCTGCGGTTTATCATTATTTTGATTTTTACTTCTTAGTACTTAGAAAAAAACTTTTTCACACTTTTCTACTTAGAAGAAAACTGAATTTTTCTAGAAAAAAGCTCGATAATAATATTAGATGCTGTAAATAAGTTCTGAGTTATTGGAAAACAAGTGAAATTATAATTTAATAAATATTTAATTATAGTTTTATGATCTAACAATGAATATAAAACAAAAAATATTGCATAAATATTGTTCAAAATATCAGATAAAATATTTTTAGCATTAAAAAATTTTATGTTTAAAAATAAAACAAAAAGAAAATGAAACATCCTAATTACGCTGTAATTCTAACTGATAATACATTTCAAAAATACTTGTTTTTCTGTATTAAATTATTAATCTGCAAACCCTACCAGCTTTATTTGACAAACGCCTGATATATAGTTATCAATCGAGTTTATATCTTTTTAGATAAATTATTAAAACTAGAAAATATCGAAACTAGAAATTTTCAATTATCCTTTGATTAGTGAGCTGAAATTTTTAAAAAGAAACTGACAAACATTGTAAAAGGAATTGATTTTCTAAACTTTCTTCAGATGCTTTGAAGATTTACATTTAAAAAAATATACTTAATCAAAAAATCCTATGTGTCAAAAAATATTTAAAAATTCAAAACATAAATCATCAGCTCATAAAATAAAATACATCTGGTGGAGGAAAACATAATAAGGAGAAAACTATACTTTTGTATATTTGATCAATATGCCAATATGTTGCACTTTTATAGACTTTCGATATAAAAAAAAATGTTTTTTTTCTAGGAACGGCAAAGGGTTTGGGTCCATATGATGATCCAAGAAGGAAAGCTATCCTATATGAAGGTATTATTGGACGCTCATTATTATACTAGGTATCAGAAACATAACTATCGATTCATTATTATTGGCTATAAATATAACTAAACAAATGAAACAACGTCTAGGTAATCTTGTGCAAGGAAGTTAAATGATAATAAAGGAATATGTTTTGTATAAGATTTATACTTTTACATAAAAAAAAATATTTTTTCGGCCAACTGAATTTGATATAAATAGTTTGCTAATTTTCTAGGATTTATTTAGTTAATCATATAATAAAAAATCACGGGTTTTGATTTATTTCATTTATTAACTATTGATTTGGTTAACTATATTTGATTTGTTTCATTAATTAATAAATTAGTATCAATTTATTTACATCTGGAGTTAAAAACATCATAGATTCTTTTGCTTGGTTTTAATAATTATCATATTATAACACTTTAACGTCTTCTTAGGAAAATCTAATATATATGTCAGTTGTGTTAAAAACAGTTTTGAATAATACAATATATATCCAGATATTAGAATAGGATTTTTTCAAAATTCATGCAAACATACTGGAAATCTGAATGTTGCTAAACTTGGTGAAAAAAATCAGTAAAAAGCAATATCGAATAAAACCTTATATCGAATGTGTAAAGTAAAAATCATTATCGTTATCGCACATTAACTAAATTTTCATAGGTATCGGTATAGTATAGGTATAGGTATAGGCTATAGTTTTATAGGTAAATTTTCATAGGTAATTTATATAGGTATTTCATAGGTTTGGTATCAAAGTTATGAAAATTAGTGGAGAAGTT
Source organism: Argiope argentata (assembly GCA_026289955.1). NCBI lineage: Eukaryota > Metazoa > Arthropoda > Arachnida > Araneae > Araneidae > Argiope > Argiope argentata. The sequence goes on along the minus strand of JAOUZG010015602.1, from coordinate 7,741,317 downwards.
AG
>JAOUZG010015602.1:7723256-7735503 GCA_026289955.1 Argiope argentata | reverse complement strand
AAGTAAATCATCATGTAAATCAAAAGTAAATCATGTAATAAAAGTAATTCATCATTCATTTATTCAATGGAAAATAACAACCAAAAAATCCTCCTTGTTCACTGATTGTTGGATTTAATAAATTATAAATAAAAATGTGTTTTTAGATTTGTTGTAATAAGTATTCCTAAATTCTTTTTTTTTCGCGTATTTCGATGCCTAAACATTTATAAAAATAAGTTCTCATTCGGAATTTGTAGATGCGATGCAAACATATTAAATGAAAGATTTCTTTATCTGGGCAACAATTCCCAGAACTTTTAAATGGCATGACCGTATAGCCATAAAAGAGCAGCTATTATTTTGCTGATTTCTACGGTTAAACACTTTTATTGAAGTTTGAAATAAGTAAGATAGTCCATTGAAAAAATTTAATGACTTACTATTTCATGAGAGATCATTTCGTTGTGATTTGTAAATATTTAAGAGCAAATAAAAAGAACCATATTAATTTAGTTTAGTTATATAATTTTCCCTTTGTAAAGCAACAGTAGGAATATTTTGGGACGGACCTCATATTTTGAATCGCGATCTGATGACGAGGCCAAAACCTGAGCTGGCACTTCCCCCATTCTCCGTACCACCCCAACTGGGGGAAATATGGCCCTGAGGAGTTTAGGTGCAATGGTGCCCTTACACGACGGTTCGAGTCCTGATTCGAACATGAAACGCTACGGCTCTCAAGAAAAGACCTTACCACCAAGCTACCACGGCCAGAATTCAGATTAAAAAAATAATACGTAGTTAAACCACGCTCTAAAATTGAGGGGTGGGTGGAAGAGATTAACGGAAGAAATATCAATTGAATTTTAGTTTTGTATTAATATTTCGTCTCTAATTATTAGTATGTAACCGATATTACAGCAGCAGGAGGACGTATATTTGAAAATAATCAGTGTCAACATTTAATTTTAAGTCCAATTTATTATTAATGATTTATTTTGCACGAAAAAATTAGATATCCAAAGACACAGAAGGCAGAATCTGTGATAGGATATATTTTCACTAAGATGTGTCCGGGGAGATGATTAAGATTTATATGGCAAACTGCAACAGACTTTGTGTTAAGTATGATGTTATAAGGCCTTTTTTATTGCACATTCTTTAATACAATTATTATCGTTCTCGCCAGCATGTAAAAGTAGACATTTATGAAAGTTAAAAATAATTTTTCTCCCAAATGAATGTTTTGCTTTTAATAGTATTGTGAACACGACGTATACAATTTGGCCACATTTTGAGCCCAGATTTTAACCAAAATAAAGCAATCCACAAGAATTTTAATGCCTTATGTAATTTCCTTTCATTAAGTTATCGTGTTTTTTAGTTTTGTCTCAATTGTTATGCTTTTGTTACTTACGGCACTTGCCATGGACAAGTCCCCTGCTGATACAGCAGCAGATTTAAGCCGAAAGGCGCCAACTAAGGCCAGGAGAACGACTGAGCTACCCACTCACCACATTTGCTTGCACAGACCCCTTTTACAGGGGGGCACAGTCACACATCTCACAGATAGTACACAGAAGAACAACCATGCCCAAACCGGGACTCCCAAAACACGACGAAGACGCGCTATTTCTGTGCCAGAAAGCAGGCGCTAAAATTCTAGTTCAGATATTTAATTTCATCCATTTAGCTGAAAAAGGGTTTTGAGTTATTATTTAAAAATAGTGAGACATAATTTCTAAAAAGTTTTTCTTGAATTCAAGAAAGTATGAATAGAGGGGAATCACCAAGCACTCGAAATTGAATCTTTTTTGTTTATTACTGTTCTTTATAAGATTTATATGCAAGAAAATGAAAATGAACTCATTCTACGGTTTTTTTAAAGGTTGTATTCATCTTTCCGTTTTTAATAATTTTTATTAATCATGAGATAAATAATCTATCTAATATTTAAATATTTATTCTTCATACTTATGAAGTTTAATGTTAAAATTTATTTCGATTAAGATAATATCTGTCTATACATCTCTATAAAACTCATTCAATTCACTTATCATTCATCTTCCTAATGAGAAAAAAAATTACAAGAATTTTTTTAAACTCAAAAACATCAACTTCGAATTTTTTTATGAACAGCGGTGATTAAAAATATACAATTTTTATGATAGTGTTCTTTTTCCAATTTCTAGATTTTTTTTTATTTCTTCAAATAGGCTCAAGGAATAAAAATTATATCTTAGCAATATTTTTTATTGAAGTTAAAAATAAAACTTAAAATGAAGTTAATGAATTTAATAATTTATGCTGCTTACTTATTTTCATTCTTCATTTCTAATATATTCATTTTCATTCTTTCTTTTTCTGTTTACAGAATTTCTTTTCCTGGATAATTATTTTATTACTTTTTGATTATGGCGTAAAAACAAGTTTAATGTAAAATTTAATTATTATTTCACTTTTTTTTATTCCAGGAATTGTAAGAACACCTATTTAAAATTTAATAACCACATTACTCTTATGAAGTATATGCCATTATTTGAATAAATGCTTAAATTATTTCACATAGACAGAAGAAAAAACGTATTAAAGTTTTTTAAATTATTTTATCTTTTATTGAAGATTAAACATAAACGTTTTTTTTTTTTAATTTTTCGTTATTTTGCATTTATTTTTTGTGGATTTGTAGATATATCAATATTTATTTTACATGTATTTGTACTTTATTCATTAGTTTAATAAATATTTTGGATTCTAAAATTGACAATCGAAGAAACAATATTCTTTTAAAAACGAGACATGAAGAATAAACAAATGCTCCATTAATGCAATTATTTTTCTGTGTTTCGTCAATATATTTTTAATATTTTAAAAATACCTTTTTAAAGTGCATTTTTTAAAAAAAAAAAGAAGGAAAAAACCATCTCATTAAATGATGAACAGTAAAAAACAAAACTGATTACTAACAAAAATAATTTCATTTGTGGAATATTTTATTTTAGACTCCTTCAAACTAATGTAAAACAGCTTATTTGAAAACTACAGTTATTCATTTTACTTCAAAAATAATATTAATAAAAAACATAAAGGATTAATTTGATAGTAAATTATTTAAGTAGAGAAATTAGAAATTTTTTTTTATTTTCTTATCCTTAATCTCTTAAAATTTCATTTCCTATTTTTTAAAGTTTAAATATATAAGAGAATCGTACAATAATCAAAAATGTAAGATTTAGCTCTAACATTTCAAAAAATAAATGGCATATTGCAATTTTTTTCAGTTTAAAATGCAGTTGTTTCCAAAGGTTGTGCCAATAACTTTTGGGCATTTATACTTTTGAAAGATGCTAGACATTGAGTTACGTATTTGTCAAGTGAGAGTTTTTTTAAAAAAATCTTTATTAATTCTTAATTATCATGTCAGAACATGATGTTGTTTTGGGTATGAGGTTTCTGGCTGCAACAAAAATCCACATGTTAAAAATGAAAAAAAAAATCTCCTAGCAAAAGATAAAAATTTTATTATCCGCACGAGCATCTCAAAAAACAACCTTTAGTAAAGCGTTGCCATCGCATTTATAAAACCTCAGATTTAAAAAAATCAGTTAATGACTCCAGCAAATAAAACCTGGAAAAATGTCATTTTCAGCACATGAGTATATGAAATGAAATAAATAGGAGAATATAATTTAACTTGCATGAGCCCTCGGTGCTTGGTCATTGAAGAAATTGTGTTCTGACATGATGGGGTGATGATACATTGAAATATGCATAGCGGATTTCATTTTAATATTTTAAAAATTGGTGAAGACAATAGAGTACAATTAATTGAATTTTTATTCTATCTTATCGGGAATTCCTTTTTATTTTATTTTTGAATTACACTATTTTATTGCAATTCTGAACACAGTAATATTTCTATTCATTACCTTGTAGCGAATGCACATTTTTTTTTGTTATTTCTCTCTCATTCTTTCCCATTTTGGTGCAGGGAAATTTGGTTGGTTTATGAACAAAAGTGTAGAAAGATTCCTGCATGAAAAAAATGTAATATGCATTTTTCTTTCACCTCAATTCAATTTAAAAGTTCTTGAAACAAATAACTAAGATGACATCAAGACACCGCACAAAAAATATATATAAAGATAAATTTTTTGTGTGTTTTAGTCTTGAAAGTTGTTTATAAATTTATATAGTGTTTAAATTCATACTGAAATATATATAAATTTTATGCTACATTTCAGCTTAAAAGTATAGCTTGCCTCAGAAACATGTGCAAAAAGGAAGAAAATTTGGCAATCTATAATTTCTTGTGTATTTTTCTTTTAAATCTTGCATTTTTCATGCTTGTTTTATTAATATATCAGATACTCAGATGCCGTGGGGCAAATTAGAAATAGAAAAGTATCAAACCTGAGATGATACTTTGTTGCGATTTTATGTTTGTGCAATAATAAATAAATGACCGATGAGAAAATATTTGAAATTTATAATACTCTTCAAATATTCATTGAAAATTGCTGCTGCACATCTCTGTTCAAAGAAATCAAGATACTTGAATTAATTTAGTAGCGAAAATTAGAAAAATGAGATGCATCTTGATGCTGTTCTTGGAAGATATTTTTCAGATTCTTCATATATGCAATGATCTTAGTTTTTATAGCAGCTGAGAAGAAGTTAATCAATTCCAAGCACTTGTATTGGAAATCAAATTGGGAGATACATCGTAAATAGAAGAACAATCAGAACGATGAGGATAACAGCAGAGATGAATCTGCCTTCGCCTTTTCTTTACATGATATCTTTGATGAAGTTGGTGAAATGTTAAAGGTCAGTATGATTCAGAGTATTGATGAAATCTTAATGGTCAGTATGATTCAGAGTATTGATGAAATGTTATAGGTCAATATAATTCAGAGTATTGATGAAATGTTATAGGTCAATATAATTCAGAGTAGTGATGAAATATTAAAAATCAGTATAATTCAGAGTAATGATGAATTATTAAAAGTCAGTATAATTCAGAGTAATGATGAAGTATTAAAAGTCAGTATAATTCAGAGTATTGATGAAATCTTATAGGTCAATATAATTCAGAGTAATGATGAAATATTAAAAGTCAGTATAATTCAGAGTATTGATGAAATGTTAAAGGTCAGTATGATTCAGAGTATTGATGAAATATTAAAAGTCTGTATAATTCAGAGTATTGATGAAATGTTAAAGGTCAATATGATTCAGAGTATTGATGAAATAGTTTTAGATACCAAGATTTAGGTTTCTTCAAAACCTAAATCTTGGAATACTTATTGCGATAAAGTTCTTGCGAGAAATATTAGCATTTTTGTGATCAACCCATTCAATTGAATGAAGATGGAGAATTTGAGGTATCATGAGAAGGTATCAATGGAAAATACAAAGCATTTTATTTCTTAAATGTACATGATGAAGCTACTTGATGTACGAATTATATTGTATAAAATTGGACCTTACACTAGTTACTACAAAAATTTAAATTTTTTGATGAAACTGTGGGTATTTATTTGATTTTTTGTAAAGACTAAATATCCCAGCATTTATTTTTAAAATATTTTTGCATGCCTTTCTTTATACTAAAAAGCTAGCATCAAAGTATAAAGTTACACATAAAGTAAGTATAAAGGGCCTTTTTCATTAAAAAAAACATTTTTGCCTGAATACAGTACATTCCCGAATATTCAGCCTAATGTAATGGAAGAACTGCCAAGATAACAAAACAGCGAGAAATATAAATAAGAATGAATTTCTATGAAATCCATTCTATTCCTACCAATCCAGAATGCCTTTTTTTACTCAAAACTCTCTATAATACATATTTTATTACTTCTTGTTGAAAATTAATCTCTTTATACAGGATGTACATAAAGTCCCTATCTATTTTACAGAAGGAATTAAAATAAAACAAAACTTCAATGGGACATTATTGAAGGAATATTTTAATGTGCAACTCATACATTTTCTTCCTCTGGTTGCCACAAACACGGTCCATATCCAGAGGTCCATATTTAAAAGTATATCTTACTTCTTTCTTCTAATCCAATCTATGAGCCTCTATTCTTTAGTTGTTATGCCTACCGAATGGCATTTTGAGCAAACCTAGTGAAGAACACAAATAGTCAGAAAACATATACTTTTGCTAGAACCCAATTTTATGCCTTTTATTTATTTACTTGCTATGCCTACTCAATGGCATTTTGAGCAACCTAGAGAAGAACTCAAAAAGTTTGTCATCGCATATCTTATCCTTTAGTTCGAACCCATTCTATGTCTCTCTATTCATTTAATTTCTATGCCTGCTGAACGGCATTTTGAGCAAACCTAGTGAAGAAGAACACAAGCAATCTGCAAATACATATCTTATTCTTTTTCTCGAACCCAATTTATGTCCCTGTATTCATTTAGTTCTGATCCTGTTCAACGGCATTTTGAATAAATCTAGTGAATTCTAACACAAACTGTCTGCAAATTATCTTATCCTTTTGTTCGAATCCAATCTAAGCCCCTCTAGTCATTTAGTTGATATGACTGCTGAACGGCATTTTGAAAAAGAAAATGAAGTGAAGAAGATCTCAATGATTGAACTAAGAATACGTTCCCTACTTTTTACTTCAACATTGCTATTAATCTTTTTGACATGTAACTAATATGAAGTTAAATTGTTCTGGAACTTCCTCTAGTCTAAATCAATGTTATGTGCTAATCTTTAAGTGACTTTGCCCATGAGGGTCATGAATACTTTTCAAGTATATTTAGGAATGAAATGTGCATATGTTATTGTGTTCTAACTTCGTTTAACAGAAAGGTAAACCATTTTGCTTTTGTATATTTAATTAAACTTAATGAATATAATTGTCGTTAGTAAACCTTTTTTATCTATCAAGTATTAAAGGGTTTTTATCCGAAATATTTTAGTGCATTTGTAATAGTTTTCTAAGTATATGTTTCAGCTCTGTGTTTTAAACTTAAAAATTAATGTGATAGATTTTTCAACTATATAGCATTTTATTTCAACTTAGGTGTATATATTTTTGGCTGCATTGGAAAAATAAACCATCATAAAATTTATTTTAAAAAACAAATTTCAGATTTGTTAATTTTCAGAACATAAATTAATCCCGTAACATGTAGTGAAGTTGAATGCTTAATTTGAGGCTTTTATTTTATTTTAATTTTTTTCTTAATATACTTATTTTTAGTTTTAAAAATGTGAACTATATTCATAACTTCTATGAAGACATTTAAACAGTTTTAACTCTTTCTATTCCATATTAGTTTTTTTTTTTTACTAGTTAACCTTCAAAGCATTATACAGTTGATATAAGTACACAATATTTTGAAGCATTATATAGCTGACATATAATCCATTTAAGGAAATTAATAGTTAATTATTTCATTAAATAATTTAATTAGTTTAATAGTTAAAAAAATAATTATTCCTTAAATGTCTTCAATAAGAAATATCAAACAATTATTTTTATATTGTTTCAATATATAAACAGCTATGTTTTAAAAAGATAATATCGCAAATCTATAAATTTGGAAAATGTGAAATATTTTGTTAACTGATCTTATTAATTGATATATAGATATTCTAAAGTCCCAAAAAATATTTACATATATCAAATATTTTTGAGTTTCAAGTCATTACTTATCTTTAAGTTTAATGCATATAACATAAGACACAAAATTATACTCAAAATACTTTTATTGGTATCTAACAATAAAAATTTAAATGGAATTTGCATTTAATACAAAATATAATTTAATAATATATTTAATTTTTATCATTTTTAATATATTTTTTCTTATGACATTTCTTATAAGAATTGTATTCCTATAGTGAAAAATGTTTCGTAGAGAATAAGTTTCCAGGGACTCTGAAATTTGGTTTTTCTAACATAGAATTTTGTAGACAAAGATACAAGTATATTTACGTGGTTTCTTGAGTCTAAACGAAATATTTACTTTCTTGGGGAAAATGACCAACTTTTCATAGTTTAAATCAATAAATGCAGCATTTACAAATTCATAATGCATTTTATGTATTTTAAAATTTAAACCTTAACTGATTTCGGTAAAGGTTACTTATAGTGTGCCCCTTGCAGCGCCAAGGATTCCAAGTCGCCAAAGAAGATGGCGGACACTGTAAACAAACACTTTTATGGGGTAGTGACGGTTATGGCTTTTCGCAATATAATGATGATTTTTTTTAAATCGATAAGCATTGCCTTTTAAATTATTTTTTTTTTCAGGGCCGGTGCCTTCAACAGATGCCGGAGGCACCGGGCAGAATTTTTTAACTTAAAAAAAAACATCCTAATGCTTCGCTATGCCAGGGAGCGGGAAACTAGTAGCTTCGCTTTCACATTGAACATAAGGAATGCGTGGATAATATGAACAGTAAATAATAAATAATGGAGAAAGACAAAGCTGCAAAAAGAATGGATTTAATAGGAAATTTTAAAGACATAATGAACAAACTTGAAGCATTCAATTTGTTGTAAAAAATATTCCTATCACCCTTCATCCATTTCTCAGGTTCGAAATGTTTTTTTTTTCCATCCCATTGAAATGGCATCCACTCTTGAATAATTGCCGACATAATAACAAGCGAAGAAAACAAACGGAGAGCTTTGAAAGAATGACAAGAAATACGAATAATTCTATTGCAAAAGGTTTTTAAAGAAAGAAAGCAGACGACTTCGTACAGAAATAAAGCAGACGATTTTGTGAAATCGCATACTGACAATTAAAACGAATAAAGGAATAAATACTTTATATTCGCATTAAAAATATAATTGAAACTTCTTCTTAATTATACAAGAAATCTTAATTATAATACAGATCAGAAATAAAATATTTAATTGATAATATTTTATTATTTTTAAGTTTTCATAAAAGAGTTGAAGCTCATGTACAACTCGACCATTGTAGGAAGAAGTAAACAAAACATCATTAGGGTTACTACAAGAGCGTTGTGTTGGGTTGCCATATTGGCGACAAACTCGGGGGCACACTAATGACCATTTTAACCCTGATTTCATTATTGCTTTGAAATTAATACTTTGTTTTAATTATTGCTTTGCAATTAATACTTTGTTTTGATTATTCCTTTTGTTTTGATTGTCTCTTCACCATTAATGTTTTGTTTTTGAATTATAACTCTTGCTCTTAAATAGTTCTTGTCTGTCTTTTATCCATATTTTCAAATCAGCCACTTTTTCCATACTTTACATTAAATTAATCCGTTTCCTTTCTTTTTAGATTTTGCGTCTTTGAAATATTTGACAAAACGTGGGGTTCCGTGTGTGACTTATCTAACATTCGTCAACATATCTGGATTACATGCCTTTTTCGGCAAGTGAACGCCATAAACAAAGCTGGTTTCAAGCTGCCGCAATATCCATGACTGATAGCTTGCTGCCTGTTAAAAAGTAAATACTTTCCATGCCAGTAACTTAAAATTTCAACAAGGTTTGTTCATCTACTTTGGATAAAAAGTAAGACCTAATAATTCTGAAATATTCAAAATAGTATGAAGATTCAAGACGATAAGATAGCTACATACTGAAGAAGTTAATCACTTAAAACTGTTCATCAAAAATGAATAAATTATCTGAAATGGCAAAAGCATTCATGTAGAATCAAAGGGGAATAACATCATATTATTTTCAATGAAGTCTATAGAAAGAAAAGTGGAATTAATGGATAGAAAATTTAATTTCGTCTTCCTTCATAATTTTCTAATTATATATTGTCTTGATTTTGTTGTAAGGACTGTATAATTTCGTTTGTTAAAATTAGTTTAACTCAACCACGATTGTGTAAAGAATTTCCAAATGACATTGCAGTTTTTCTTCAATTGAGAAGTTATTTTACTATTTTATAAAGATTTGAAATTCCATAAACTCTAGCTGACTTTTTGAGGAATTTAGAGCTATTCAACTAACAAAAATGAGGAAATTAAAACAATTAGCAGTTAATTAGTTTTCATAAGAAATTAAGCTTTATACATAGAATAATTAATAAGAAACAAATAAGAATTAATGATTGATAAGAATGAATAAGTAAAAAACTACTCTCAATATGCTGACGGAATAATACAATAAAAATAATTAGTGAGGAATGAATCAATTCTGAAAATAGATATCAAAGTTATTCTTTAATACATAAATAATAAAAATGTAATCTTTCTTTTCTTAAGCTACTTGTAAACATTTTTCCTACATATTTAGTTAACGACCCCTATAAAGATTAAGGAAAAGCACTTAAAAACATCCAAGTAGCATATATGGATTAGAAAATCAAAATACATTAATAAATATTAGTTGATTAAAAGAAACCCAGTAAATATTATAAAACAGCCCCGGTTATAGATCATGAAATAATGGTTCGATACGATTAAAGAAATCCATAACTGCATCTTAAATTCAGAATATTTACCAAGTGTACCAACACGAAATGTCCTTTTTTGAGTTCCGTCCATATTTAATAACAAATGTTTCTAGATTGACCTGAAAAAGATGCAAGCAATCTTCAGTTAAATATCAGTATCGAGAGTATCTTTTGTTAGAATTTAATGAAATCAATATTTTTGGATGACTCGCTTTCGAATTACTAATTCGCAATTATAGCAACTTGCATAACGTAACATTCGAGATTTCCCACGAAAATATGCAAATTGATATACGTATCTAATGTATATACGTATTATACTGTCCAACTTTATCACCAAATTTGAAGTCGTCGTCAATGAGTTGCTAAACCACCAATTATGGAAATCCGACAATTGAGTAATCCGTTGATCTTGATCGCCAAATTTAAATCCGTCAACAAAAAGTTACTAAATCCGTCAACAAAAAGTTACTAAATCCGTCAACAAAAAGTTATTAAATCGTTGAAGGTGGTATAATTACGTAAGTATCCTCTAATGGTAACGCTTTTTTTTCTCACGGGGGAATCAGGGGAAATAAGGGACCATCTATATTGGCGTTTTTCTCCCTTTTAAGGGGTAAAGAGGGATTTTTAAAATTTTGCTACATAAAAAAATAAGTTTAAACTGTTTTGATTATTTTACTTCTGTAAATCTCGATTGATAAATTCAACGCATTATAATCTGTTTGAAATGTTAGACTTAAACGGTACTAAATTATACTGAAGCAAGAATTTTTAATTTCTGGCACGTATTTTTATTATTCGTGCTTATTACGTTACTACAGAGAAAATTAAATAGAAAATTATTCACCAAAAATATATTCGAAAATGCTTCATTTTTCTTTTTAGTAATGAAATTAAAACAAGGGTAATATTTTAAACAGAGGATTATTTCTAAAATTATTCAGCCGAAAATTTTTATTGGAAAATTTGATCTGAATCAAGGCAGAGATATAGTGACCAACATTCAGCATAATCGAATATACTTATTTAAAAATATATGTAGAATATATTGAAGACTTCATATTGGTATAGAATAAAATTAGGTTAAAGTTTGTGCATTCTTCGTCTGGTCTGAATTAGTTATTGGTATGCATTGTTACGAGTTGAATTAGTGAAATCTTTGCATTTAATGGGAAAATGAGCAAGATTGGGGGGGGGGCTCTTAGTCTAGAATAAAATGAGGGTTACATATGGTTTGGTCTGGAATAAAATGCAATGTGTAATGAGTTGGACTTATGGCTTGGTCAGGAAAAGAATGGCAAAAATCATGAATGAGACTTCGTCTAAGGGAATCAAATGGGTAATGAGTGAGAACTGTGACTTGGTCTAGAATAGATAAGCGAAACTTGAATTACTTGGTTTGGAATAGTATAAAATGGGTCATGAGTGAAGATTGGTGTTCCTTCGTCTGGAATGGAATGGATTAGGAATGAGATTTGTGGGTGCTGTGTTTGATCTAGAATGGAATGGGTCATGAATGAGGGTTATGGGTCCTGTCTTTGATCTGGAATTGAATGGGTCGTGAAAGATGATTCTTTCTCTTGGGGTGATCCGGAATGAAATTTGTCATGAATGAAGGTGGGGGATTCTGTGTTTGATTTGGAATGGGTCATGAATGAAGGTTGGGGATTCTGTGTTTGATTTGGAATGGGTCATGAATGAAGGTTGAGGATTCTGTGTTTGATATGGAATGGAATGGGTCATGAATGAAGGATGATGATTCTGTGTTTGATATGGAATGGGTCATGAATGAAGGATGAGGATTCTGTGTTTGATATGGAATGGAATG
>JAOUZG010015602.1:7710116-7723246 GCA_026289955.1 Argiope argentata | reverse complement strand
GATTTTGTGTTTGATATGGAATGGGTCATGAATGAAGGATGAGGATTCTGTGTTTGATATGGAATGGAATGGGTCACGAGCGAGGATTGTGGGTCCTGTGTTTGATCTGGAATGGGTTATGGATGAAGGTTGTGGGTCCTTTGTTTGGTTTGCAATGGGTTATGAATGAATGAAGGTTGTGGGTCCTTTGTTTGGTTTGCAATGGGTTATGAATGAATGAAGGTTGTGGGTCCTTTGTTTGGTTTGCAATGGGTTATGAATGAATGAAGGAAGGAAGGTTGTGGGTCCTTTGTTTGGTTTGCAATGGGTTATGAATGAATGAAGGAAGGTTGTGGGTCCTGCGTTTGGTTTGCAATGGGTTATGAATGAAGGTTTAGGGTCATGTGTTTGATCTAGAATGGAATGGGTCATGAATGAGGGTTGTTTCTCTTGGGTTGATCTGGACTGGGTTATGGATGGCTGTTGTTGGCCCTGTGTTTAATCTGTAATGAAATGGGTCATGAGTGAGGATTGTGGCTCCTTCGTCTGGAATGTAATATGTCGTGAATGAGGTTTGTTTCTCTTGGGTTGATTTGGAATGGAAAATGTATGAGGGCTGTGTGTCCTGTAATGGAATGGAATGGGTCATGAATGAGTTTTCTTTTGGCTTTATCTGGAAGGGAATGGGTCATTAATGATGTTTGATCTGGTATTATTGAAGTTTGCATATATCACTTATGTTCGATGTAATCGAATATTTGGATGGATATAAATCTTGATGGAGTAGTGATTGAAAATTGCGATTTCTGTTATGGAATCTCTTTCGACGGTAAAATTTCCGGTTTGTACATAAGGCAAATATATATTTTTTTAAATTCTTCAGACATGATGTGGCGCAAATATGTCTAAGGTGTTTGAGTGGTGTTGTGCTCATAACTTGAAATTATACAAATGTTAAATTATGACTCATATGTTTAAATGGTTTGTGACTGCTTATTTGTGATTTTGAATAATTGAATGTTCTCATAAACATGTCCTTTTGGCTGTAATATATTGAATGATTCTTATCAATTCACTTAACTCAATAGATTTGTTTCAATTGTTAGGGCAAAATATTGACATTATATATAAAATCATATAAAAGGGATTTCTGCTGGGAAATACCTCATTCTCTCTGTCTGCCATTTTCTCAGCTGTAGTTCTGTCTTAAGGAATTTAAGTATTCGGTTTTGATTTGAATAAAAGGTAGTATATTTTGGTTAATATTTATCTAAACATTCTTTTGCAGTCTCTCAATTTTTAAATGACAGGATATTTTAGTGTCGAAAATGAATTGAAGTTCGCAAAGACGGAAAATTTAAACTTGTCCAATTCTTGTTTATAATTACGTTTCTGATTACTTTTTTTATTTAGTGAAGAATGTAAGGTTTAAAAAAAATTAGTCTTCATCTAGGTTGTATATTTACAAAATGTTTAAACTCAAAGAGTTTTAAATAACTTAAATATGATTAACATTTGAATACTAAGAAATTTATCGTGGATATTCTTTCCTTTACAATTGAACTTCTTAATTTTTGGATAATAAAATCAATTTTGATTTTCAATTGCTTTCCCCTTTTGTCTTGGATCCATTTAAAGTAGATTTAGTGTTTTCTGTTGTTGCTTTAGTGTGTTTGCAAATTAAGGAAATCCGTGTATTTTTTATAAATATATTCTTTATATTTTAATTTCTTAAAAATTAAGTGTGAAAAATATTCCCTTAAAAATAAGTTGTAAATCTCAATTTCTTGAATTAATCATACTTTTAAACTAAATGCATGAAATTCTATATTGCGAACCATTTTTGACATGTTATATAGAAAATATTTGAATTTTTAAAAAATTTGAATTTTTTTTCTGAATTCTGAATTTTTTTCCAGCTTTCTTTGGGGGAGAAATAGTTTGACTTATTAAATTTGTATACGTGTTTTCTCTCTTTAAGAAAATATCTGGAAATGGCCCTAATTGTAGCTAGGTTTCTAAGTCGCATACTGAACTATATTTCAAACGGCTATTAAATTTAAACATCAATAACCGATTTTATATAAACATTAACCACGCTTTCTAGTATTGTACTTTCTTAACATCGAGCTCGTTGTTGAGCTTTATTCCCGATTGTTACTTTTTCGTACTTTTTAGATATTTAGATTTTGGAGGCAAACAATTTTCTGATTTAATTAGAAATTAATACACTTTTATAACCTAGAGTGTGTACAATTCAGCCAAAAATTTTATTTGGGAAATAAAATACTACATTCAAGGCACAAATCGTTTGAGGGAAAAAAATGTTACTCATAATATTACTTGTTTAATTTAATTTCTACAAAGAATACTCTTCGCTCACACTTTCCTGTATGTTTTTATCGATTTTCAGTCCTCTGTATACTGAATAATATGCATATTAAGATAATGCCTATTGTAAAATCTAGAAATTTTGGTCAAAATGTATATTTTTATTTAGTAAATGTTAAGCCTTTTAAAGAAACTTAAACTAGTACAAATTGATCCAAACAAGATTCAATATAGACAGCCAAACGATTTAGCTGTGTAGCGAATTTTTCATTTAACAAATTCTAAAATATCCACTCTCTATTCCTACGAACTAAAACTTCAAATATGTAAACGGTGAATTATTTACATTGTTTCACTCTCATGAAACGAGTAGTGTTCAGGTTATTGGAGAAAGTTATACAATAGAGAGCCACTCTGTTGCATATATTCGTGGGGAAGCACGACTGTTACATTATGCAAATATTTATAATTGCGAATTTATATTCCAAAGGGAGGACTTGGGAGGACACATTTCTTTGCACCCGAACGAAAATGTCATCGATATTTAGTGATTGTATGTGTAATTTCATGTCAAACTATCCCTTATCAACTAAGCCTCATCGTGAAAAAACAAAGCCGATAGTCCTAAAAATTACCCACTTTCATTTCATATTATTAATCTCTTAATCTTGACATTTCGCTAAAATCTCCCTTTAATTGGCATGTCGGAAATCGGATCATTTAGGTAATAATGTTCTCATCATTAACTTAATCTCGTATCTTTATTCATCAAAGTAGCTTTGTAAAGAATAGGTGCTATTTGAATTTTTTTACGCCCTCATAAAAATGGACAGTTTATGATGTAACTTCAAAATAGGATGTGATTCTTAACCTTTATCGTTCACAGTAGAATAATAACAAAAGTAATTAGATTGTTACCCCCCCCCACACACACACACTGAAATTTACTGCAATTTTGATATTTTATTATCTTACCCGTTTTGATTATTAATATTTTTCGCAAGTTCTTATTCGCACTGTAATTTTCATTTTAATCCAACTATATAGGATTATTTTTTATTCGACATCTTACTTTGTACATTTTTTTGCAGTCTTCTAAATCAAATAAGTTCGAGATAGAAGAGTTTTCATTCAAGTCCATTTAATTTACTGAATATTCTTTAGAATAAAGATATTTTAATTCTTTTCTTTGTGCTATTACATGAATTGTACACTGAAAAATCAGCAAGTCATTCTTCTGTTTCGAATATTTTTAAAAAATCTAGCAAAGGCGAAAATTTTGATAAATTTAAAACCTAATTGTTACTGAAAATTTTTCCTACGATCAAATCTTCGAAGTTATATATTAACTACTAAAAATTTTAATTTGAGAAATCAATAAGATAAAAATTAAATTTTTTCTTCAAGAAATTAAAAGTAAATTTCAATATTTTGATTTGTAATAGAGAAACAGCATACTTTAAAATTTGAGAATATATAAGAATTACAGGATAACAAACTATTTGAAATTTGGTTCTGAAAGCCAGTGTCAATATAAAATTATAAATAAAAATGGAAAGATAACGGAAGGAAATAGTTACTTTTTCCCAATTTCTCATTTATTGCTTCAAATTCCTTCCTTAATATAATTCAAATTTTGCTCTGCAAATGTTTAGACAAAGTTGTATGAAATCCTTTGATGTAGCTCTACTTTTGAAAATATACATAACCAGAGTTTTGAGTTATCCTGGAATGTAGCTATTATACTGATAACTAGAAAGTTAATTTTTTGGATATTCGAAACAAGGATATATGAACTAAATGCTTTTGTTTGAATTGATGCAAGAAGACTGACAAGAATATAGATCTACCTTCTGTTGCTGGAAAAATTAAGATAAGTACAGAACAGAAGTTGCAGCCATAGTTCTTCAATGACATTTTGGTGCAAACGCTTCATGTTGGCTCTCCCAAGAATATGTGAAGCTTGGAATTATCTCGTCATAAATTTGATTCCAGATATCTTGGATGGAATGAAGGTAATTATTTTTGAGATTATATAGAATAGTTATTTAAAGGCTTGCATAATTACCTTGAGTTATAATTTATTTATGTTTATTAAATAGATATTTGTAAATATATCTCAATATGCTAATCTTTATTTTACGCTATTTTATTTTTATTTCTATAAGAAATAAACTAGCTTATGTTTAAATAAAATGTTCTAAAATAGCTATATTTTCTTATATGCTGAAGTTTCAATTGAGATTTTTTGTTTTTTAAAGGTTTTTATCTAAATATTTTTTTTATTTTAATGCAAGTTAAATAGTGAATCAAATACTTGCTATATTTACTTAAATTTTGAAATTTAATTTTGAAGAATTCCAAAAATTAAAATTTACCAAAGTGAAGTCTATATTTTTGTATTTCTATTTTCCTTTTCCATATTTCCTAGTATGTAAAACATAGTATTCTTTATTTTATAAACGATTTTCATTTAAATAATTGTTAGACATTTGTATGTCCTTGTGTTGTTTTCCGCTTCCAACCCATGATCTCAAAGTAAACTGGATTCGAACCAAGCGGGCAAAGTTTAGTTCTTTGTTGTTGGCAATGCCTAGTATGCAAATTTGTCGAATTCGACTCGTATAAATTCGGGTGAGTTTAAGATATTCTCGGAAGTACTACTACTTCCATCCAGTCAATTTCATTCGAGAGATCGAGGGACGAGTCTTTGAACGATGAGATGATATCAATGTGGCTGATTTGCTTATTAGTATATATATTATATGCATCGCCAAGTTATCTGAAAGATTGGGTTCGAATCTGGTTATAGTTTATACACCCAAGATATGGTGATGTCAATTTCCTTGAACTATATTTTTTATTCAACATATTATTTCTTGTTCAAAGCATGAGCTAGAGGACTTTTACTGAAATAAATATAATCTTTATTGACACTGCTTCATCGTCAATAATCTCACTGTCATGCTTTGCTACATTTCGGGTTAGTCTAACTCTGTCAAGATAACATTGGCTATGGAACAAATATTTTAACCTGAAGTACAACAATAACTGAAATTTAAAAAATTTAAATCCATAATTTTATCTATCAGAAATCATTCAATTGAGAAAAATATGTTTATATAAATATCTAACATTCAAAACCTAGGTCACTTTGTTTAACTCTTTTAGCATTAAAACTCCCGAAATATTTACTTAAATTTCATTTTCTATTTAGCCTAATATGGATGTTGAACGTAAAGTCTACAACAAATGTAATCAATGGCTAGTAATTGTTATCATTGGCTATTAGAAGAATTTGAATCAAATTCGTTCAAAGTGTAGTTCCAATGAATTTAATGTAAGTGGGAATAATCGAAGTTTTTCCGCATTTTTTCAATCAATTTATAATTGCTCAGTTTATTTCTAACTCATTTATATATACTAAATCTTTTTTTTTCTTTTTAGATCTCATTTGACAGTTCCGGTGCGTTTACACAAAAGCAGATTTGGAAAATGGACGATTTTATATTGAATCATTATTTGATCTTTACCCTTCTGACCATAAAGGGGTTATTTCAAGACATATTCCCTGCTCTTTTTGCAATTCCACTCGACTTGGAAAAGTGATTTTCATTCAGAATCATTATACGGCCTTTTTGGATTTCCAGAACCATATAAGAATATAATGTCCAAGTGCAATGGCGCAAGCTACAATAACTTTAAGGAAATATGGAAGAATTCGAAGGATTTGATAAGTACATTATTCAAGTAATTTTAAGAGCATATTTAAATGTGATTTGTTTTGAAATTTCTTCTGAAGTTATCTCGGATGCTGAATCACTTTAATTTTCCTTGTCTTACCAAAAATAAGCTGTGCAAACATCGTATTTCTATAAATGTTTTGTATTCCAGATCAAGGAAGAAAGGGTACTTGCGCATTATACCATCCAAATGTATTGCCAAATTTGATGTCATCGCCAATAAGTTGCAAAACCGGCAATGATGTAATCCGTCGATCTTTATCACCCAATTTAAATCCGTCGCCAATGAGTTACTAAACTGTTGCGTAAGTACCAAAGCAAGTTTTGTGGAAACGTTTTTAAAACAAGATTTATAAAATAAGAATTTTTATGGTATAACTAATTTCGTCTCAAACGTTTTTGGAAACCATTAACTTATTTTGAATATAAATGCTTTTGATATTTTTGGTTTTTCTTGTATAAACTTATTCAAGTATTTAGCAGAAATCACCTCTTAAGCAGGTTTATTAACTTCTTAGAAACATCAATTAAGTGCGAAGTTTAAAAACAAGCATTAAGAGGATTTCAAATTCCTCTTACCGGCCTCGGGAGATAAATAAACCCTCATTTGGCACTTAAATAATGTATTAATCTTTATAATGTTCTTTCTATTGCAGCATATTTATAAGTGCAGGATTTAATAAATATTTTGAATGTTCAGCGTTGCTGATAGCAAAATTATTAATATTTACTTAACTGAATGGCAACATTGAAATTACTTATAATGGAGCAAATATTGAATCATGGACAAGGATTTTTATTTCAATTTTGTGTTTGTCTCTGTATTGAATGTTTCTACTTTTTAATTATGGATTTGCAATGATTTAAAACTGATGATAGTTAAATTATTTTGTCAAACTTGATTGAAAAATACAAGTTGTCTTTTGGTATTTTGTTACTCGCAGCTATTTTGCATGTTTTACCCATTTAGTCCTTCTCTATTTGATCTAACCTTATATGACTGTTAAAAAATGTGATTAAAAGAAGAATAAGTAATTATTATTAATTACCAATTACTTTACTTCCAAGAGTGAGTAAAATGCAACTGTAAATTTAATCAAATTATCAATATCAGCTATTAAAAAAATTTATTGAAAAATATTCCGAAAAACTTCTATCTGAATTTCTATTTTAGATGCACAGTATTGATCCTGGATGAATTGAACTTTATTTGTACAATTCAAATCCATCTTCCTGCTGAAGAACAATATAGCTTAGCCTTCTCATTTATCTGCCTTTTGTACAGAGTAAACCATCTTTCGTTTCCTTCTGTATATATATTAATATTTCCAGTATTTAGACTTTATTTATGTGTACTTGCTATATATATGTTTGCATGTATAAATTCCTTTTGTATTTTGAATATTTAGTTTTTATTTCATCTTGCTTCAATTGTATTGCATCATTTATTGTACGAATCTGTTAGTAAGCCCCTTTGTTTTATATGTGTATCTTCTTGATTTCCTGTCTGCACTAATTTTTCTGCCTGCGTTCTTATATTTGAAATTTATTCTATCAATTGTGCACTGTCTTACATTTGTAAGCCTAATGGTATATTTGTTGGTGCACAAGTATCTTACATACCAGCATACCATCGAGAATCAAAAAAATTCAGTTGCCTCAAAAGTTTTGAATAAAGTATTACTTCCCCATTTTCTTAACCAAGAAACAAAATACAAATTGAATATCATAGGATAATGTTTAAAGCCCTCACTGAATGTATGCCAATGATTTCTGTTTTAAGTATGCTTCATTTATCAGAATGAAAATGGAGTAATGTAGAGCAAAATTTTATACTTTTATATTCAATAACCTTATTCTGTCTAGTGATCTGATAATTGTTCTCCTACTTAAGCGTAGTCAAAACATTGTTTAAAATTTCTCATTATTGGTATTTTAACCGCTTAACAGTTTTGCCCGTATGCCGTACGTGCCTCGATTTATTGAATTTAGCTAAAAATAAACTCTTTGTAATGATTATAATTCTGTATGAAAATTACTTTGAATACATCAATAAGTCATGTATTCGATGGATTTCCATTTGGAACAAAATAAGAAAATATTCCTAAAATAGAAGATGCCATCTTATTGGATAATAAAGAAAATAAATCAATTGTGGTTAACAAAAATACAGCGGACGAATCAGGATTCAAAACTACTAGTTTTTACATGATATTTATGATAAAATAATGATAGCAATTCAGCAAACCATGATATTTCGACACTTTATTCTTATAAGAGACCTCATGCTAGATTACTTTCGGTCATTTACTGTTAGATGCAGTATTTTTAATTTCTAATACTTTTGCATCTTGAAAGATTTACACAATTTTTCGCAATGTATCATTGCTTATAAAAATATCGTGGATGAAATGCGAAAGTAATTCATTGAGATAGATTATTTGTCACTTACAAAGTCGATACATTTTGATTTCCTGATGCAACTGCTATCAAAACATACCATCCCATAGATGAGACTGGGAATCTTTTCCTCTAGTATATCCTGAGAAATTCGGCACTAACAAATGCTGGTTATAAATAAAGGCAAGTGAATTAAAATGCACCAGCTTTGAGGCTCTTAAAATTTTATGAACTTTCCCTTTTTGAAAAATCTTAATGCAATGAAATACTAGATTTTTTCAGAAATACTATGTGTTACAATTTCATTTGCATGTTGATTTCGATAAGTAATAATGTATCAGTAAAAATGTAACGCATTTTACAAGCATTCCTTTTCGTTATTCGTTTCGTTCCTTTTCGTTAGAGCTATATCGCTTATTTTCTGATTTTAATTAAAATAAAACATTTTTTCCGATAAAAAAATACCGATCTGTAACTGTAAAATAACCTTTGTATTAAATCATTAATGCATACTACAAGAAAGGTACAAAATAAAACACAGTATTTATGCAAATGTATTCAATTATAAAATATCAAACATTTTTGTTGTAAATAGTTTTGTAGTTAAAACATGAATAATGCTCTGTAAATTATTTTGTTTTTAATGTTTTTCCTGGTATTTTGTATCGATGTTTTTGTCCTAAGCATCTATTTTGAACTTGTGAATGTTATTTTATGCCGAATTTGTGATTTAAAATTGCTTTAATTAAAATTCTTTTTTATGAATTTTTCTGACTTATAGCTACAAATGTACTAACAATAGTTTTAACTGTTGGTTGATATCGATAATCTATCTGTTTTTGAAGTGGCATTTTAATTTCCAAAGTTGCTTATCATGCATTTACGCTAAAAATGTTACATTTATTGCATCCTTTGATAAATTTAGTTTTCTAAAGTTGTATCTTAGACTAATAAGTTAAAACTTTATACGCATATTTATAAGTTTAAAGAAATTTAAATCTCTGTAAGGGCCTTTTCCCCCCTCGGCTTTTTAAAACCCTGAAATTCAACTGACTGATCCGGACAGTCAGTTGAAATATCCCCAGAATTGGTCACCGTGATTGATCACCATGGTGACCAAGATATTTATAAAGTTAATATGCATATAACTGAAATATTATCAGAAATTTATCATTGACTGGTAATTTTTATGAATGAAATATAAAAGGGATGCAGTGAATGTTCACAAAAAATTTTATTCGTGTTTTTATCTAAATTATATAGGTATTTCTTTAATGTAATTTTTAGATGATTTTCTTGATTTCGGAACTTAAAATTACTTGGTTGCAAAATGTCAAATATTTAGAAAAGCCATTAGGCTATTAATAAATATGTAATAATGTAAATAATTGTTTTTAATAATTTATTAAAATACTTTGTATTTACTTCTCCGATTGCAAAGGAGGAGATTTAAATTTTTAAATCAAACTCTGGGTCTTATATAACCTGTAAAAATTCTATCCAAAGTAACTTTTTACTTCCAATTAAATGGCAAATATATTGATTTATATTATTGGATAATGTTTTGTAATTGTATTCAATGATCGTTTTGTACCAGTTGTAAAATTAATTATAATCGTGATTCAATAATCTTGACAATTTATTCTCATTCATCAACTCAAATTTTCTGTTAATTTTCCACTTGAATGAAATTCTTATGTTGCTGTTAATTTTTGTTTTTCTGCTTGTGCCTGTGTAGCAAATTCATAAATAAAGTTAAATATTTTCTATTTCAGTATTTGTTTATTTAAATCTACAATTTGTAAGTTGATGCATGTCTATAGAATAATACAATTTCATTTCGTCGAATATATTAACGTCAATCAACTTAATAATTCTTCATATAATAAATTAAATTTTTGTAGTATAAGATGCTCTTATCAAAAATTTCTAGTGGGATTCTTATAATGAGAATATGCAAATAATTGCCAATTCTGAGCCTTTATACTTTGAATGATATTAATAAATTTTACTTGAATTTCTGAAATACGATCTATATTTCGTATTAATCAATTTATTCCTAAATATGTGATTCATAATAAAACTTCATCTATGTATTTTTATGGGAAAATGGGTAATGGGAAAAAATCTGATATTATAATAGTATATTAACGATATTTAATAAATGCTAAATTATTAGTAATATCTTTTTAAAAGTTTGTA
Source organism: Argiope argentata (assembly GCA_026289955.1). Classification (NCBI taxonomy): domain Eukaryota; kingdom Metazoa; phylum Arthropoda; class Arachnida; order Araneae; family Araneidae; genus Argiope; species Argiope argentata. The sequence continues at coordinate 7,712,591 of JAOUZG010015602.1, read as the reverse complement.
GTTATTTATGAAAGGACAGAAATTTCATTTGGCAATTTTTCGGGAAAACAGTAGACAAGCTTAAGGAATTTCCTTTTTTAAATTTTGTTGGAAACAGAACTTTAAATATTAAAACTTTTATTTATCCAATTATGTTCTTATTCTCTGTGTAATGTAATACAACTAAGCAATACTTTGATATTAATTCTGCCATTAATATGATTATTTTAGTTCAGGTATAGGAAAGTCTGAATTTCGTTCAAAATTAAATTTCCCGCTAACTCAAAACGTGAAAGAATATATCGTATTCTTAAGGGATTGTCATAGAAAAGATCTTCCCATATACGATAGTTAAGTCAATGTCTACATGATTGTTCTTAGGAAACCTTTGTCACTCCCCCAAATCTTCATGGGGGAGCACTTCTAACGAATAAAGTACGTATCGCATTTATTAACTAATCTCTACATTAGATGGCAATTTTATGCCTCTCCGTGTTGATAGTTAAAATAAAACATTCAATGTACTGTTTGATTTTGACTTGGACTTATCAGACAAAAACATGGTTTGAGATTTTTGAAGTCTCAAAATTTGTGAGCAACAAATTAACGATTTTTCGGTTTTAAGGCATCTATTATTCGCTTTTAGGGTTATCAGAAAATAAAGCAGATTCGCATTTGGTGATTTATTGCCAAATAAAGTTACATCTTGTTTTCCAAATTTTTTTATTATCTAATTTCTTATGAATTATCAACATAGGGATATACACCGATAGAGAATTTTTGTGATTGTTTCAAATTGTTATAAACTAATTAATGACTTAAATTAAGATTAATAATGACTTAAATAATAACAATGCTCTCAAATGAGGACTTCAAATTTGTGGTCGTAGATTTCATTATATTATAGTTTATCTTTGTTGAATATTAAACTAGCTTAATTATATCACTTCAATTTGTAAGCATTTCACCTTTTCATCTAATTCTCTTTTTAAATTCATTTTTTAAGGCTTCAGTCAGTGAATTTTTTCTGAAATGACTTATTTTGCATATAAAATTCCAAAATTACTCAACGAATTTTAGGATCGCCTCATAGTGCTGCTCTTTTCAAAATGGAGTTACAATAATGCGTAGATTATAACGATAAAAATACAAACAAAATGATGCTACATTTATTGGCTTTTAAAAATTAGATTAATTATATTATTTGAACTATACCAGCAGATTTTTAATTCAATATCTCTTAAAAGTATATTTGGTTATAGGTTGTCATTCGATATTTAATCTGGCTTTTTTGATTTTCTCACACTTACAATTCTTATTAATAGCAACTGCAATTCTTTTCAGTAACAGCAAAAATTTTTCTCTTCCAACATCTTTATTACTAGAAAGCTTAACTTACTTTTTTTTTGTTTCTTTTAGAATTTCTTCCAAGCTATCAGTTTTTTTATCAATGTAGTTTGTTGTAATAACGAAGATTAATGTTTACTTCTTGTGCATCAATTTTTGTACTTGTTTGCCGAAAGTTTTAAGTTGTCACTATCCATTTATAACATTTGTAGGTCAATATTTTACCATTTTAATTATGAATAATGTTACAGAATCTTACTTTTATAAATAAAAGTTTATCTTCATGTTATTTTTTTTCTTGGTAAAATCATGGTTTTTAATTTTCTTTACTTTTTTTATTAAGTATTTTGTTACAATTACTCGAAGATTTGCAAATAAAGCTTATGAATGCTTTTGATAGGTCCCAGAAATTTTTTAAAATATTGACAATTTAAATTTAAAGCATTTTCTAAATAATTGATAAATAATGCATAAAATATTTTGTTATTTAATTGGGTTGTTTTTGAATGAAATCACACCAAAGAGCTGTTTAAATAGACTGGTTTTAATTTTACGATGTAAGCTATGTTTGGACTAGAATATATATTGTTTTTTAAAATATTTACTAAATACATAAAAATTACGTTAACTTTCTTTTCTTTTAAATTCAAAAATAAACAACCTTGAATGTATAAGTTATTTAAGCCAAACTGTTGAAATTCTTCTCAAACGCTTGTGCATTGTTGAAATTATAGTTATTTATTGCTGAAACAGTTCAGGAATTTATTGATGCACTTTAGTGGCTATTTTTATTGTACCTATTTTTTTTCTTTAAAAACGGTTGTTTTTAAAAGATTCCATGAATTATATCTTGGCAGGAAAGGACTTGTAAAAATCAAATAGTTATTCAATGCATGAACAATTTTAAGCTGGGATTTTGTTAGAAATAGTAAACATTCTTAAAAGGCAATTGAATTTTTCTTAATGTATTCTTTTAGTATTCTTTTAGTCAATGAAAACGCTTTAATTTGATTTGATGAATAATTCCAACAAAAATGCTTTATTTGATTCAATGAATCATTCTAACGAAAATGTTTTATTTAATTTAATGAATCATTCCAACGAAGATGCTTTATTTGATTCAATGAATCATTCCAACGAAGATGCTTT